>JBBMEG010000001.1:7098623-7112552 GCA_037832605.1 Cyclanthera cordifolia | reverse complement strand
AAAATGGTGATTCGAATTAAATTCATTTATATATAAAAATCCATTTGAATATCTTGCAATTAAAATCAATTTGGGATGAAAATGTAATAATTATATACATGCTAAATACTCATAAAAGAAAGTATAAATATAGAAAGAAATTCCATATTGAGAGATTTATGGACAAAAAAAATTCCATAGAAGGTAATCAAGGGCAAAATGACGATTCGAATTAAATTCATTTATGTATAAAAATTCATTTGAATATCCTTGGAATTAAAATCAATTTGGGATGAAAATGTAATAATTATTCTCTAATTGAATATACATGCTAAATACTCTTACAAATAAGAATTTTCAGGATCAAATCCGTGACAATGGTATTGAACTAGATTACCTCCAAAAAAATGAAATCAACACACCACTGACTCTTACGGTATTCCTTTAAATTTACTTGAACTTCTTTGATTTTTTTTTTTTTTTAATTCATTAAGCTTTCATAATCAATTCAATATTCTCTCATTGAAATTGCAACTATTATATAAGGATTTAAATATATGGGGTGTAAAATTACTCAATTATCAATTTAGGTAGAATTAATCCGTTTAAAATATATGAAAATATTTTCCGATCAACTTTTGTTTTTTCAACCTCTCATTTTTTTAGTTTTGCTACTAGATTTTTTTTTTTTGAGACCCTAAATTAAATGTGGCAATATTTTAAATATTTTAATTATCTTAAAAACCTACTAATATGAAATATTAAATCTAAGAAATCTAATGAATATCTTAAGTATCTACTCATATTAATACTAAATTTAACAAATCAAACTATTATCCTAAATATCTATTAATATTCAAAATTCTATCGACTCTTCTACTATATAATTTTCTACAATGCATCCCTCTAATCGGTTTCTGTTACTTACATCTTTCAAAATCTTCGTATATCTTTCAAAAGAATACATCCACCTAAAATAAACTGGTCTAAAAATTATATCTATGATGGTGGAAAACACTTCTCCAAAAGACATAAAGTGACAACTACATCATCTTGCAATCCTTTCAACTTAGTTGAATCTATCGACTTAGAACATACAACATTATAGAAAAAGCATAGACGAACGATAGCGTATCGAATATGTTTAGGAAAAATACCACGAATTGTTACAGGTAGTACTTGTTGCATCAAAACATGATGACCGTGCGATTTTAACCGGTAAAGTTTCAAATCACAAATCGACATTGCTTTACTTATGTTGGATGAATATCCTTCAGATACTTTAGTTTCAGATAATGTTTTACACACGCTCAATTTTTCATTTTTGTTAGTATAACATGCTGGAGGCAAGAATATTTTTTTCTCTCACATTTTTTGGCTAACTCGCATTTGATATTCAATTCAATTAAGTCTTGACGTGTTTTTAACCTATCTTTTGTTTTGCCAGGAATATCAAGCAAGGTTCAAATAATATTAGAACAAACATTCGTCTTGATGTGCATGACATCCTAACAATGTCACACGTGAAAATGTTTCCAATATTCCTATTAAAAAAAGATTGAGTTCTTCCTCCAATAAGTGTTTGCATGTTGTTGTTTTCTACGTCCTTTACCATGAGTAAATTGAATAGTATTTAGTTCTGCAAGAATATCTTCACCGCTTAATGTTCGGGAGCAACTCTGAATTCTTGTTCCTTATTAAATGTTTTCTTTTGTCGTTTATATGGGTGCCCAATAGGTTGATATCTTCGATGTCCAAGGTATGTCATCTTTTTTTCGTAGATGTTGTTTTCTCTCCATATATCGGACATGCATGATACCCTTTTACTGTACACCCAAAAAAATTATCGTAGCAAAAAAATCATTAATGGTCCACAACAAAATAGCTTTCAAGGTGAAACGTTGTTGACGATATGCATCAAAACATTCAATACCTCTATTCAAGAACAATTTCAGATATTCAACTAATGGTGCTAAATAGACATACACTACAAGAAAAAAATGCTTTAGGCGACAGAGTTGGTTCTCTATCGCCTTAGGCTAAGGGTAAGGCGATAGAGCTAGCACTGCTTCCGTCGCCTTAGCCCATCGGCTAGGGCGATAGAGCGCTGCTTCCGTCGCCTTAGGGTGCCTGTTTTCCATCATTTTGACATTTTTTTAGGGTTTAGGAGAAACGCTTGAGCCTAAGACGACGAAAAAGTAAGTTTTTGTCACCTTAGGTCTAAATCTTAACGTTTCGTTGGGGAGAGGGGAAAACGAAAGGCTAAGGCGATAGAAACTTACTTTTTCGTCACCATAGCCTCACCATGTTTATTTTTTAAAATATGCTAAGGCGACGGAATAACAGGTCCTTGTTACAGATTACAGAATCGCGATTCTTCTTCCATTTTTCGACTTTTTTCCTCTCATTCTCTCAAAACTCTCCCAAAAACTTCCCCCGACCACCACCGCCCTTCGCCGCCCAACACCGTCATTCGACGCCCACGTACGCTCGTCGGGTTTCCGTACATTTTCTCCCTCAATCTCTAAGATTCTTTTCTCTTTTTCATTATCTTGTAGTTTTAAGGTTATTTGATATCAATATGGATCATGGATCCTATCACATTCATCATGCTGAATTGTTTCGAACTTCATTGATTCAAATTGAAACTTATTTTTTTCTAATTGACGTGGGTGTGTTTGTTAATTCTCATGTGCCTATTTGAGTAGTGTAATTTGGTTGATGGTTTCAAATCAAAATCTAATTCAATACTTTATTGTTTAACGATGTCCTTGTAAGAAATGTATGAACGGTTCATGGCATACCTTAAAAGATGAAGAACGTCATTTGCTCATAAATGGAATGTTAGCATCGTATGATCATTGGGTATATCATGGTGAACTTGTTGATTTATCTAGGCTGGAGCGTCAAAGACTTAGGCAAGTACAGGTACAAATGTAAGGTTGTCGAGCCTGTTAACTATAGTTGGATGTACTCTTTTGAGAGAAGTTTAGGTACATTAAAGGCTCATTTGATAAACAAAGATAGACCAGAAGGTTGTATGGCAAAAGAGTATGTGATGAACGAGTTTCTAAACTTCTGTTCATCTTATTTTAGTGTGATGGAGACTAAGATAAATAGGCAAGAGAGAAATGACGATCATAATCCAAATATTGAAATATTTGGTGAGTATGAGGTATACAGACAGAATGTTAGACCATTGGGCAAGACATCGAATATTACCCAAACTCTAGTGGATATACAGAGGTTATATTGATATATTCTAAACAATTGTGACGAAATAAGTACTTTTCATACGTAAGTATTTTTAGGTAATTTGGATTGTTTTCTTTCGGTAGTTATGCGACATTAAATATAATTCATGTTTATTCATTTTATTTGTTGCAGTAAACATTTGGAGTTGATTCGACCAACTATAAGCACATCAGATGATTTATATAAAAAACACGAACAAGAGTTTCCTGATTGATTTAAAAAAGTACTTGAAATACGCAAGAGTGGAAACAAGTGTGATGATCTTTACGCAATGACTATGAGACCTAGTTCATTATTTCGGTCGTATTTAAATTGTATAGTAAATGGAGTACGTTATACTACAATAATGAATGATGCGGGACATGTTACACAAAATAGTAGAATAATGATTCATGGAGAAACTGGTACTTCTGACAGTTCAAGCAATTATTACAGTGTACTTACTGAAGTATTAGAAGCGTCATTTAGTTGTGCAAGAAAAGTAATAATATATTTAGATGCGACAGGTATAACACATACAATAAAAAGGAAGATATCACACTCATTTGGATTTAAGAACGATAAACATTTCACAATATTGGTTTAAAAATGAGTCATTCATCCTTAACAGCCAAGCAAAACACGTTTTCTATATCAACGATCTTAAACATGAAAAAGATTGGAAAGTTGATCAACAAGTTCATAATAAAAGTTTATGGGATATCCCAGAAGTTTAAAATAGGGGAGTTGTGGACGGATTGATTGATCAGGCTGAATGCACACTACATGAAAGCAGAAATAGAGTGGACTAGTTTTTAGAAGATAACTAGTTCTGTAAGCTAGATATTGTTGATCTGACAACATTCGATGAAGCGATTAATGATGAATTAGAAGATGAAAATCAATTCATTGATGATGACGACGAGGATGTTGAAACTATTGACACATAAGTGTTTTTTTTTTTTTTTTTTAATATTTCTTTTCCATTATTAGTATTTCACTTTTGATGTTGGTTTGGTTACTTACAAAAACATATAATGCTAACTCTTGTAGGTTATAATTATGCCAGCTAGTTAGAGAAGTAGGGCGGACTTTGTCTTCGATGACATTGAAAATGAGGAATGAAGCTTCTGTCGCCGATGGGGACCAAAATGCGACAGAAGACTTTGTGCATCGCTTTAGGCTAAGGTGACTGAAGACTTTGTTAATTAATGAGTTTTTCTGTATCATAATAATTTTTTTAGGTAGATTTAAAAAAAAGTTCAAATCATTTTTTTTTATGACATAAAATATCATTAATTATTAATAAAACATTAAAATATAACTTTCAACAAAAAAAAAAAATCAAAATTTTAACAATTTCATTAAAAATAATATTTATCAATAAAAATATATATATTTTTAATGTTTTAATATTCAATTTTTTAATTTTAAAATTTTCTTGAAAAAATTACTATGATATTGAAAAGTCCTATAAAGTAATAGATATACACATTTAAAAATAAAAATTCATTAGTTTATATATTTTTCATTATAAGGCAAGAAGTTATGAATTTCTTTTTTTTTTCTTGATATAAAATATCATCAATTATTAATAAAACATTAAAGTCTAAAATTTCAAATGCTTTGTAACCCAACCAAAAAAAATCCAAAATTTTAAGAATTTCATTAAAAAGAATTATCAATAAAGATATATATTTTAATGTTTTTTTATTCAATTTTTTAATTTTTAATTTTTCTTGAGAAAATTACTATGACATTGAAAATGTCTATTAATTAACAAATATACACGTTTTAAAAAAACTCATTAGTTTATAAAATTTTTATTATAAATTTATAAGGGGTAAGAAGTTCTGAATTTCTCTGGTTATAAAAGAGACAAAAAATGACTAAATATTTTTTGGATAATTTTACCATCTTCACACCTGTGAAAATCTCTTAAAATTAACTTTTAATTGCAACACTTTTCAAAGTTTAGAGAAGATGATTACTCAATTTCAAAGTTTAGAGAAGATGATTACTCAATTTCAAAGTTTAAGGAATTAATTATTACAAACACCATATTTTAGGTGTGGTTTGTGCAATTTTCCCAAAAAAATATTGCAGGGATTCTTTAATTGTGGAGAGTTATATATATATATATATATATATATATATATATATATATATAAAAGCGATTATAGTGAATCTTAATTGATACTAATTGTTGATGCCGAAAAATGGTTAATGGATGTCTACAGTAATGATTTATTTAGCTAAGGACGAAAGGGCTTGCAAAAAAGCAAATTTAGGACACACCAATGTGGTGTGAGCCACAGGGCCTCCGATGCCTAAGTCAGAAACGGAATTAGGGAGAATAGTTTAAAGCACTAAGAATGGCTTAAGGGTACTTAGCTTAGGATCCGTCTCCAGAAAGGGAGAAATGACTTGACTTTATAGCCGGTCTTGTAAGCACTGCAGCTCACTTATGGAAAAATAATGGTCGGCCGTCAGAAACGTCCGCCATTAAGCCAGATATGAATACTGGCGTAACTTCTGGTCGTTACCCTTTAGAGGTGTAACGGTCTCGATTCTGGACTCGGTCGACTCTTCGGAGAGTCTTAACCTCCACGGTCGACCCAATGGGACCAACCTATTCATTGTAACGGAGCGGCGCCGTGGGGTGCAACGCCTCCATACGTTACTTGGACTCGGTCGACTCTTCGAAAAGTCCTGACCTCCACGGCTCATCCACTCGGATGGACCTACTCGTTGTAACGGGCGACGCCACGGGGTGCAACGCCTCCAAACGTTACTTGGACTCGGTCGACTCTTAGGAGAGTCCTAACTTCCACGGCCAATCCACTCGGATTGACCTACTCGTTGTCGGACCCGAGAAGGGTGAGGCTACAAGGGCCGACCCCGAGGGAGTCCTGACCTTCCTTGGCCGACCGGTTGCAAGGGCCGGCCCGAGGGGGTCCTTTCCTTCATTGGCCGACCCCCAGAGGGGTCGGACTTGTTTGGTCGACCCCTAAGGGGTCGGCAATGGCGAGGCCGACCCCCGGAGGGTCTCAAAGGCGTGGCTAATTGGCTGACGCCGGGGGGTCGGCGTGGACTTCTTTGTCCTTCGTGCGGGTCCAATCTCCTCAGAGTCTTCGGGATATTTTAGCCTACAACACTAATCAGCACATAACAAAAAATTAAATTGGTAGGAATGGGACAATGATGAATTACATTCCGTTTAGTAATTTAATTATATTCAGACTATGAGTTTAATATTTAATTTACTTTTTTAGAATGGTAGGCATTCTTTAATTAAATGTCCTAAAACTTTTTTTTCTACTATATTTTTGAAATAGTAGCGAATATATATATAATTAAATGTCCTAAAACTTTTTTTTCTACTGTATTCTTTAATTTACGTTTTTTTTTTTTTTTTGAATACCTTGGATAATGGCGACTTTTTATGAGTATTTAAATCGGCGGCTAAGTATTAAATTAGGATAGTAAGAGCATTAATTATTTCCAAAATACCTTTTTATTTCTTTTTCATTAAAATTATTTATTAAATTAAAAATCCATCCATCCTAATTCAAGCCAACAAATTATTATTTTTAATTTTCAAATTGAGGATCCCACCTTTTATGCTCAATAGAATTCAACATTTCATGAACAAAATTTTTTTTATTTTTTTTTATTTTTTTGAGTAAGGGGCGGTTTCTAGATTGGGGGTGGGTAAGGGGGTTTTGCACAGTGAAGGGAGATATAAAAGGGGATTTCTTTGCATTTCACAAATTTTCTTTTAGAAGGTATAGGGTGTGTTTTTGCACAGCGAGGGTAGAAGGAGATTTCACGTGATCATTTCAACATTTTCCCTCATATCGATAAAAAAAGGGATAACAGCTGTGTTGAGCAATAAACAAAGGAATCGTAATCTTGTACGATGGAGGCAAAGCTCATCACAACTGCATTCAATGGTGGTTGAAATGATAAAAGTATATATTCAAATTACAAGACTGCAGAAATTAATGTTGGAAATGGAAGTACATTAGACCAACTTATTTCTTTGGTTGAAGCAGGTATCAAATTGGATGATCGCTTAAAGGTTTCCCGCATATGAATTTACAAGAACAGTACTGAGAAAGCAAGCTTATAACCGTGAAGACAATCACATGTACAAAGAATGTACAATAGATTTATGAGTGGTTTGTTCAGTGGTTGCAACATCTTGGCCAAACATGACCCAGTATTTATAAGTATGTACACATAAGATGAATCAAACGGCCAGGTTGTATTGGTTGTTAAGTTGGTCTTACCTAAAAAGGATATTTTGATGGATGCGCTATCCAAACTAGTGTTGGTGAAAATCTTTCAGTTTAAGACATCAAAGTCAATCCAAAAGCAGTTTTGCACCATGTTGTGTACATAGACACTTGTAACAGGTATATTTGTGCATTTGTATACAGGTGGTAATAGGTGGTTAGGAAGTTTATTGACACACACATGCGTGTTGATGTATTCGGCGATAGCCATAAACAGGCTACTGTTGTAATTGTGTCTAGGTATGCTGAATCTATTATCCACTGGAGTAACAGGTTATCATGCACCTCGATCAATGTAATAAGGTATGCAAAGAAAAATCATGGTCTTAGCATTAGTTACTACAAAGTGATGAAGGGTAAGGATAAGGTCCTTGAGCGCATGAGGGGCACATTGGATGTTTCTTATTTACACATTTCTTGCAAAGTTCGCAGATAATCTTATCTAAAGGAACCCATGTTATCCTCTATTTTCCTAAGGTTCTTCCTCTTTATTGAATATTGAATAATACAAACATCTTTCAATATTTCAGTTTTCACTTAAAACATTCATCAAATAAAAATAAATCAATTGATAATTCATAAACGACGTGCTTGAAATTTTAGATAATCATATTGACATTTTAGTAAAAAAAATGATTATCTTATTCATACTTCACTTTAAAGTAGTAAGATAAGACATTAAATAATATATTTTATTGAACAATCTAATTGACATGATTTTCCGCGCACATTAAATTATTTAGACAACAATAACAACACGAGAGAGAGAGAAATAAACCACAAAATGACGTCGTGACATAAAGAAGCACACTTGGAAATCAATAAAATCTACACAAAATTACATAACAACAACAGTCTGCAAGGGATTAACACGCCTGCAATTGGCCCTAATTTCACCGGCAGGTGCAATTAAAGGCTGAATGTTGCCCATGTTTATCATGGACTGACCAAACTGAACAAAGAAATCAGCCTGGCTGGACGCAAAGCGGTTGACCGTTGCCACGGTTTCAGCGCCATCAGTGGTGAAGAGCTCTTGATCAGACTGGAGAAGACCGCGATTAGTAACGAGGCCAGTGTAATAAGCATTGTCGAAGATGTCGGGTGTGGTGACGTCGAGGGCGATGCGGTTGTTTTGGTCGCCGGTGGGACAAGCGATGATTAGGGCGTTTCGAAATGTAGGGTCCATGGTTGGGTCTGGGCTTCCAGTACTGTTGAAATTGTTTAGCCGCCCGCTGAAGAATACACATCTTGACCGACCGAACGTATGCGCTCCTACGTTATTATAAAATAAACAAAACAAAATTAAACCAATATATTTAATTGCATGTATTATAATTTGATGCGCTCCCACGTTATTTTAAATCGGTAGTAAAGGGAGTAACTCATATATTTTTTATAGATATCAAAGACTTCACATCTTTCTATTACTAACAAATCCACATGACGAGTATCTCGGACATAAAAGAAAAAATAAGTAATGTACCAGAAAGAGCGACAAGATCCGTAGAATCGAGGCCGAAGGCAGAAAATTTGGCTTGAATTATGTCAAGTGTTTCAAAAGGACTGGGGAGGTTGGATTCAGCTCCAGTTCTGTTTGCTGATCTGCTATCTCTTCTTCCCAATTGAACTTCCCAACTTGGCCCTCCCGTCTACAGATATCACAAATCAATTAATATCCGATAATTCACTTAATAAATACAATTTTAGAATATGACTAAGAATTCAAATAGGACATCAGAACTAAAATAAAGAAATTGAGCAAAATAAAACAAAAAACTAATTAGAATTAAATAGTTACCAACGCCTTTATTTAAGGTTTTAAGAACATGGCTTGCATAAAAAAAAACAAAGAATAATGAGTAAAGGTAGTGTTCATAAATTTAATCATCAAATGTGAAAAGATTATTAAACCAAGTCTTGAATCTTAATAATTAAGTTAGATTTGTTTATTTCATTTACCAAGATTGAAGATTCACGAGATGCAATGGCTAAGATATCGGCACAAGACACGGTCGCTGGGCAGGCAGCTTCGACCGCAGCTTTTATGTTGTCAACAATGTCGAACCCTTGTATTCCTCCGTTACCTGGAGCATTTAGCTCGCTATCTATGCCCTCAACATCCTCAAGTAGAACCGATCCATCACAACCCTATTCACAATTCATATCTAATAAATTCACCAACTTCGTAAATCATATGAAATTACATCTTAAAATCAATCAATAATGAAATGAATATATTTTATAATTAAAAATCGTTAACTCTGAAAGCTTACATTGACAAAGCAATCATGGAAGTGAAAGCGAATGAGTTTGGCTCCGGCTCGAACATCGCTCTGCAGTGACTGGCTTACCGCACCGTTGACTATGAGGGATAGATCAGGGCATGTTTGGTCGTAGAAGGTAGGGCTGAGTTGAGCCAAACACCCACCCAACATCGTACACACAAAGATGACTAAGCCTGCAACTTTAAACATGTTTAGAGGTTTTTTTATAAAACTAATGATTGAATAGGAAGATAATATAATTCTAAGTTCTCTTTATATAGAGGCATGGAAGCATCGTTACCTCCATGTGTAGTTAACGAAGCCCAGGCTTGACGACCCAGGAACAGATTTAGTTTAATTTTAATCAATAATTTAGAATAAAGATGGTGGTCCAGTCTCTGTTTTTTTTAGGATAATTTGTACACTCATATGTGTTTGTCGCAATTAAATCCTTAAATTTTTAATTTGATTAATCATCTCACATAAAGTAGTTTGAAAAGTATTGCAATTAACACTTTTGAGTTAATTTTAAGAGATTTGTACAGATAAAATTGTTAAAAAAATTATTTAGTTTATTTTTGTCTCTCTAAAAACCTATAACTAAAGAAATTCACAAATTCTTATCTCTTATAAATTTATAATGAAAAATTTGTAAACTAATGAATTTTTTAAACGAGTATATATTTTTAATTAATGAATCTTTTCACTATCATAATATTTTTTTTCAAGAAGATTTTTAAAAAATGATTAATTATTAAAGAAAATCGAATAATTTATTTTTTCTTGACATAAAATATAATTAATTATTAATATAACATCAAATAGAAAGTTTTAAAACACTACAAGTAATCTTAACCCAACTGAAAAAAAAACTAAAATTTTAATACTTTCTTTTAAAAGAATTATAGAGATATATATTCTTTAATATTTTTTTTATTGATCAATTTTCAATGTTTTTTATTCAATTTTTAAATTTTAAATTTTCTTGAAAAAATTACTATGATATTGAAAAACCCTACCAATTAACAAATATATACATTTAAAAAAATTCATTAGTTTATAAATTTTTCATTATAAATTTATAAAAGGTAAGAAGTTATTAATTTCTCTAGTTATAGGCTTTTAGAGATAAAAAAAAAAATTTAGACAATTTTACCCTCTTCAAACATGTGAAAATCTCTTAATTTTAGCTCAAAAGTGTTAATTGCAACAATTTTCAAACTTTAGAGGAGGTGATTGCTCAAATTAAAAGTTTAAGTATTTAATTATTACACACACCATATAATTTGGGCAATTTTCTCTTTTTTATATTCTCTTTATTTTATCATTACTTCGCACATTATATTATACATTCATTAATTAGTTTCCTCAAAATATTTTTACCTTTTTGTCTAGATAGAGAGAAACTAAATAGAATTTTATATTAAAATCAAGAGGGTGTTTATTATTTTGAGATATTAAAGGAGGTATTTAATTAGTTATAAAAAAGAGATTGATAAAAACTAGTTGTTTGGATGTGAATGTTTGTAGAAGAGTCATAAGCACTTTCCTGTTTTGATGTGATTTTTTATACTGGATTGTAGACAAACTAGTAGCTAGTATATTATTTTTTATACCGCATGTGTTAAATATAGAAAAGGAAAAGTATAGAACTAACTACATTATTAGATGTCCAAGTAAAAATATTTAGATATTTCTTTGTCAAGAAACATCTAGACATACACTTTCTTCAAAGAGAAGATGTTGCTAAACTAAGCCACATGATTTACGTGTCACCAAGGAAAAATGTGGCAAATTTGTGACCATTGATTTTACTTGAAACTCAAGTTTAAGAGTGCTATAAATAGGTGGATGCCCATTGTTGGAAAGATATCTCAAAGTTTTTCAAGACATCTCATTTCTTAAAAGAGTGGGGTTGTGTGATAAAAATAGAGAGTATTTCCTATTTTTATAATAAAGTTCTTGTATCCTTGTCCGTGGTTTTTCTCCTCATTTGTTTAGGGGCTTTCCACGTAAAATCGTTGTGTCATTCTTTCCTTTCTTCCTCTTCATTACTATTGTGTTATTCTCAAACTATTATAAAAGCACAGTGACCCTGCTCTATTGGTTTAAATAATTCTAACAAGAGGTATCTGAGCCTTGTTCTTGGTGTAAATATCTACTTATCCTATTCTCTATGGTTGCCACTATAAGTGGATTCTCCACATTAAAAAAAAAGTTGGATACTTTTCACCTTTGTTATACTAGGCCAAGTAGCTTCACAATAAAATTTTTCTCAAGAGGAAATTGTATACTCTTCGAATGTATGAATCTACTTCAATGACAGAGCACATGAGCACGTTGAATACTCTATTTTCTCAACTCACATCATTTGATTATAAAATAGATTCAACTGACGTGTTGAAGTTCTACTTCAAAGTATTCTTGATTCATATGATCAAATTGTCATCAACTTGACAAATAGAAGGTCTCATGGTGACAAGAAGTAGATCAACGAAATACAACTTTAGTAAGAAGAACGTTAAGTGCTACCATTGTGGGAAGAAGAGACATCTAAAAAAGGATTGTTGAAGTCTAAACAAAAAAAGACTTTGATCCTTAAGGAAATATTGCAAGAACCTAAAATGAAGGTGATGTTTATTGTGTGAAGCAATGACAACTATTGAAGGCATAAAGAGTTTGGCTAATGTGTGATTCATCGATTCAAAAACCGACTATCACATGACCTCTTAATAAGAACGATTCTTTATTATGACCTGTCTAAAGAGGATTTGTGTTTAGCTGTAATGATCATGCCTTGTAGATTGTCTGTATTGGAACTATGAAGTGAAGTTCCATGATAAATGTCATCGTACAATTCATAAGGTGAGGTATATAGAAGACCTGAATAAGAACTTGCTCTCATTAGGTCAACTTGAGGACCTTGATTGCAAAGTTGTTGTTGAGAAGGAAATCATGAAATCGATTTGAGAAGCGTTGATATTTATGAAGGGATAAAAAGTTGATACAAACTTGTAAGAGAGACTTTGCAGAAGAGAGAAGCATCAGCTATCTCAAGTAATCCAAGGTAAATGTTGCCAAATATGTGGCATGAGAAAGTACGACACATATCAGAGCAAGAAATAAATTGCAGGGCAAATTCTACTTTAAGGGCTCATTATAAGTATGCAACGTAGATTAAAGTTCGCCACATCAAATTCTAGAAGTAAGGATATTCTAGAATTGGTTCATTTTGATGTATGAAAAGCACGAGTTACATCCTTAGAAGAAGTAAAAAAATTTGTGTTCAGGATTACTCAAAGAGGTGTTTGGTGTTTTACATCAAGAAGAAGATGTTTGGTCCTTTAGTATGTGCCCTAGTAGTGAATAAGAGAGGATCGAGATGTCTCGAGTATCGTATGCATCAGCAGTGAAAAGTTTAATGTTCACCATGATTTGTACTAGACAACACATTATGCATGCAGTGGAAGTAGTTAGTCGGTACATGGCGAATCCTTGTAGAGAGCATTGGGAATACTGTTAAAAGGATACTTAGATACATTAAATGACTGCTAGATGTTACCTTATATTATGGAGGATCAGACTTTATTGTCAAAGGATATGTCGAATCAGATTATGCAGGTGATCTTGATAAAGCAAATTCACCACTGGATATGTGTTCACTCTAGCTACCGGAGCTGTAAGTTGGGTTTCAAAACTGCAATCAGTTGAGACTGCTTCAACAACAGAAGTAGAGTATGTTGCAGCTACACAAACTAGTAAAGAAGCGATATGGTTAAAAATTCTTATGAATGAACTCGGTCACGAACAGAAGAATATTTCTTTGTTTTGTGACAGTCAGAGTGCCTTGTATTTGGCATTGAATCCAGCTTTCCATTCCAAGTCAAAACATATTCGAGTGCAATACCACTTCATTCGTGAGAAAGTTGAAGATGGAACAGTGGATGTACAGAAAATTCATACAAAAGAAAACCTAGCAGACTACTTGACTAAGGCAGTCAATTGCTGACAAGTTCGAATGGTGTTGATCCTCATATGATCTGGCAGAAACATGAGCAACATGGAGATGACAAGGAATAAATTAGAAAGATGTAGAGATTAACTGATGATCAATCAAATCTCCAAGTGGGAAATTGTTAAATATATATATA
>JBBMEG010000001.1:7075130-7098523 GCA_037832605.1 Cyclanthera cordifolia | reverse complement strand
GCGTTTGTGCAGATGTTCTACTCCAACACCGAGTCTTGATATATATATATATATATATATATATATATATATATATATATATTTTTTTTTTTTTTCTCGTTAGTTTGCAAATGTGTAACCTATCTCAAAATTAAATTCAAAGTAGGGATTCGTGCACAATTTTGGCTATATGTTTACATTAACCTTAACATGTTTGTCTATTTGATATTCATTTAGCCTTTATTTTGAATTTTTGAAATTTAATTGTTTTTACTTTTTCAAGTTTCTGACTTTTTTTTTCTTCAAATCTGAATGGTTATTTCAACTGTAAATTTGAATAGTTATTGTAAATCTAGTTTTTAAAAATAAAAAACCAAATGATGGCCAAACTGAAACTAAAATTTTAATTGTCTTAAATAAATATAAATACTAATGAATTACAATTTTCTTCTAATTTAGTTAGGAGGTTCCGAATGAATTTCAATTTAGTTTTAATTTAGGGTTTTCAAATTACTTTCAATAATTTTTAGTTTTCTGATGGCATTCATTCGATTTATTTTTTAATGTTTCACCAGTTACCACTCATGACTGATCCCATATTTCGAAAATGCTCATAGTTCATAATTAACAAAAATAAATGAAGTCAACCTATAATAATTTATGGACTTTCAAACCTAACCTAACTTATGCATTATCAACTTAAATCTTCTATAACTCTTTGAATTGAAGTCTAAAAATAAAACATTGGCCACTAAACATTTTTAACTGCATTGTTTTCCAAATTTTCAAGCGATAGTCCTATTATTAGTATGTAGTTTTTTCTTTTCAAGTGCCAACATTTATAAATTTTATCAATGAAAAAAAATAAAAATGTAGAATATAGGAAGGGGTTACTAATTATATAATAATAAAAAAATTAAATACCATAACTCTTTTCTATCCTTTCACGCTCGCCACCAAACAATTTCTGCCACTTCCCTTACCTTTCCTTGGTTCTTACCTATAAACCCTACCAGGGTGCGAACCCTACAAGGGTGCTCGTTCACCAGAGAAATTAAAAATGTTTTTTTATAACTATTCTTCAAACACCCAAACGAGCAATTACAATCACTCAAAATAATCATTTATTTCTAATTACTAAAAAAAAACATTCATTTTTAATCATTTATTCAAACGAACTATTAACTACAATATTTCTACAAATAACCATCATTCAAACAACTACTAACCAAGAGATGCACATTTATGTTTCTTTGAATGGCAATTGCTTATCATTCAAGCAACTTCTATGGTTGTACATGCTTATGGATTGGATTAAGAAAAGTTTTTAGACCAATTCGAACTTAAGGATTAGTTAATTACGAAATTATAAAATTGTAACCCAACCAACTAGTTTGGGTTGAATTAAGTAAATTTTATTCTTTCGACATAATTGGGGATGTATATGGTTTGGACTCAGTTAAATTAAAGAAAAAAAAAATGTAACCAATCCAAATTTGAAATCCAAACCAAAAAATTATAACCAACCCAACCTTTAAATTTTGGATTGGTAATGCAAATTACTTGAGTTTGCCAATCATTTTGCACACCCTTAGAGTGTGTTTATTTTTTATAGAAAAGATTAGAATAAAGAAATTAATAGTAATTGAATACTTGTTTGAAATTAATGTTAGTAATAATTGAATAATTAATTATTTGTTTGAAGATTAATATTAGTAACAATAGAATGATATGTTTGAAGTGAAATTTGATAAAATGGTTAAAAGTAGGGGTGAAAGAAAAAATCGAAAACCGACCGAACCAAACTGATCCAATAGATCGGTTCAATTTGTTTAGAACAATATTGGGTCGATCTATTTAATATTTTAAAAAACCGAAATATATCGATTCTATTTCGGTTCATGATGGAAAAACCAATAAAAAACCAAACCCAACCGAATATATAAAAAATAAGAAATATATGTATATGTTAGTATTTAAATTTGATGGAAGAACCAATTCAAATGTGAAATATGAAATAAAAGTATTGTTGTGATAAAAAGTATTGTTTTTTTTGTTAGTAAAATAAAAGTTTTTAGATAAAATTAAAAACAAATTGTGAATGAGACAAAAAAATTTGAAAAATAAACAATTTTTTATTGAAATCAAAATCGAAAACCTAACCAAAATCGAATTAAATCAAATAAAATCAAACTAATGATTTTATCATTTATTGGACATTGGTTTTGGCCAAATTATTGAAAACCGAGGATATTGGTTCGGTTATTGGTTTGTCACAGAACCGACAAAACCAAACCCGATCAAATACAAAAAGTCTGAATAGTGGTTTTTACTACTCTTTTTCTACCAAAAACAAATATAACGATACTAAATACCTCCTAGCGTTTTGTACTTAAAAAAAAAAAGAAAAAGAAAAAGAAGGTTCATCTCTGAAAATTTGAGTCGGAAAATGTCTTTTCCAGCTCCAATATGAGGACAATCATGTTCACTTCTTTCCTAAAGTTTTCCAGCCAATCCTCACCACGAATTTAATTCAACGGGAAGAAATGAAGGAAGATTAAAAATCTAATGAGTTGGCTCGGCTATATAAACCAATCATCATTCTATCTCTTTTCTTCCTCCATATCTCACCAAAAATAAGGTACAAAAGAAAGAGCTCTCACCACTACTAATTACAATTCTTAAATTAATCCAGCTCCCACACTACATTTTAAAGTTTAACTGCAACTAAGCCCCAAATAACGAAAACTAAGAGGTCAGAATGTGAGTTAAATTTTTTTACTGATTGACCAGCAAGATCTAGGTATTCAGTTTCTATTTGACATATAAATATAGAAAAATATACATAACGAAGAACAATTCTTGTACAGATGAATACAGAATGTACATACTCCATGAGCACAGTATTTACCTCATTGTATCGGGAATATATCGTCGGTTCCATCTTCTCCCACGTCCAAATATTTGAAGTTTACATCGCCCCATCCATTACTCCCATAGTTAAAACTTGGGTTGATGTAGCATTTCATCTCATGAAACAGGTTTAAGTTGTCCACGAGCTTGTGGTATGCATTGCATCCACAACACTATATGAGCGAAACAAAAGATAAACCGATTAGATTCTCAAATCAATTCGTAAACTGTTTACCCGCAAATTTAGATCAGATTGTCCACGAGCTTGTGGTATGCATTGCATCCACAACACTATATGAACGAAACAAAAGATAAACCGGTTTGTTCCTTAAATCAATTCCTAAACTGTTTAACCGCAAATTTAGATCAGATTGTCTACTTAAGCTTGGTTTAGGCAACACAATATATTGGCAAATATACTAAAATTTACTCCAACCAAAACTTAAAATTGAGTTAATTAGTGATTTAACACAATTCAACATAATATCAAAATAGCATGTCATGTATTCAAGCCTATATCAGTTATTTCATCCAATTAATAATGTTTCTACTAGCTAAACGTTCTCAAATGTCTGAGCCCTTGACTTTCTATGAAGGTAGTACGGGTTGATATAATTAAATTTAATCCAACTTATCAATATAAATTTTTAGATTGATAGGTAATTAACATGATTAAATAGACCTGACAACTAAACTAGCTGAGAGAATGACAGCCAATTACATGCAGAAGCCTTATTAGGCAGATTTCTTAAACGAAAATTAATGTGTAATTTCAGTGAAAACTGATAAAAAGAACTCTATGCTATTACTCAAAAGATAAACTCGAATAGACAAAATAGGCACTTCCATCAATTCATTCAATGTATGTTGTTTGAGAAATCTTACCTGTACAAACACGGTGCCATCAGTATAAGCATGGGGGTTGATTGCTCGTGTTGTTCGTTGTTTACAAATGTTACAAGTAAAAGCCACAAGCATTCTTCGCCGAGGAGATTTTGTAAAAAGAGACCATGGGAAAGTGGAGACGTTCTCCGTGCCTGAATTGGCCTCCAGCCCAGCCGGAGCTGAGGGCCCTTCCATGCCGGACCCTGTCGTCCACCCTCTTCCTGTGGCTGCACTAAGCACCACTCCCATTGCAACATCCTAATGCAGAAAGAAAAACAAATAGAAAAACTTTACTGGAAGCTACAATAAAATCGAATTGCAAATAAACAGATCAAATACGTAATCTAATTCTAAATAATTTAGACTATGAATAGCACTACAAAAAATAGAGAACTAGACTTCATTAATATTGAAACGCCACTTGGGCTACTTTTTTGATAATCCACGCAGGGCTGACTGATCATGATATAGGAATAGGCTTGAGGTCAAACAGTAGCATGAATTATATAATCATCTCGAATTTTCATCTCTAATTGGAGATGTTTCTTGGAATCTTTTCGGAGTATACTCCTTATTTCATTCATCAATGAAATGTTTCTTTTTTCCAAAAAAAACGAAGAGAGCCAATAACAATAATACAGAGATGATACCTTTGAAAGAGGGGAAAGGGAGAGCTGGCGTTTACTCAGGATTGGAAGGTTTCTGATATTCTTCGAATCAGACTGAGAATCAGAGTTCCTAATATTCTTCGAATCAGATTCGTTCTCGTTACCTAAAAATAAGTTTGAATGCTTGAACAGGCAACTCAAAATAATAAAGATCAAACTAATAACACAGCGAATAGTTTCAAAGACGAATCAAAATCAAACGGATAAGCAGGATGATAAGCAACCGCTTCGAAAACACGCCGACTTTGAAACTTCAAAACATCAAAATTGTAATCAATAAAAGACACGAACAGATAGAAGGAAAAAAAAAAAACTCGAAAAGAATTCAGAGATGAAAACCTCTGGAAGCCTGCGGAACTTGAAAAGATCTTGAAGGAAGCATCCTGGTAGGAAAATACATAGGAATAGACGAAGACGAGGAGACGATCGCAGCAGAAGAAGCGTTGATTAGAGAATCCATAGCCAGGGAAATCGAAAGCTCGAACGGAGAGAAGCGAATCGCAGAGGAGCCTTCGAAGAATGAAAACGATGAAAATGGTAAAAGTAGTAAATAGAAGTTATTCGTATATGACACGAAAAATATCGGAGCGTAGAGTTTTGAGGACACGACGACTAACAAGAAATTGGGCTCAAATATCCATCCGGCCCATCAGATTTTCTTTTTTGAGAAAATTTAAAATAGTACTCAAATTTAATTTTTACAAATACATCTATTTTAAAAATAAATAACAAACATAACTATTGATATTAATAAATATTATCATTTTTTTTAATATTGCGAGTATTTATAATATAATATAAATATGTACCAATGATAATAAATATAAATATTATAGAATTTACATATATTTATAATTATTTTAGAGGAATATATCAAATACAATTTGAAACATAAATTCATTATCACTAAATTTAGTTTATAAATTTGAACACTACGTGGAAGAATTTAGTTTTATGACCTATGAATTACGTGATGAGTTATTACTCCGGTAGGCTTCAATGAAATTGTTTAATTATTTTTGTGTCTTCAAGAAAGAGTTATAACTTCTCATGCTTGATTAAAATTATATTTTTACAATGAGTTAAATATTTATTTTATATCTCTAGTCAAAGAAAGGATTTTTTTTTTTTAATTTTATATCTAAAAGAGTATTTTTGTTTAATAATTTTTAAACGCTGCAACCAGATTAAGAGTGAGTATAATTGCGTCAAAACGAGCATAGTGTCACGGTCTTGCTTGTCCAGTGCGTGATACACATGGACACATGAACCTCTAGACTTCTTTTATCATGCTTTCCTAGTATATGATTTACTTTCATGTTATTACATTTTCCTTTATGTTTTGGAATCGTATGCCTCCTCGCCATTTTGACGTTCAAGCCTGCCACATCAAAAATGTGTGAGAATGTACTATAGAGGTATGACTATTGAAACTTTCATCCTACTAAGCTATTATATGATAAATACAAGCTAGTTGTTGTATCCCTTATTGCATATTGTCACATAACTTTTAAAGACAAAACGTATTTCAAAACAGTATTTCTCTCTTTCGAAAATCTTTTCACGAGGTCTGTGATAGAGGTTGCACCCGCTGTGCCACCCGACTTGCTCGCCATGTTAGAATAAGTGTCTACGATCGCTTTGCAACGACAAGAGTTGGATCGTGACAGATAGTTCAGCTGATATTAGTGATGCATTAGCATCCACTCGATCAGTGATTCGAATCTTTATAGTGCCATCTATGTAGGGTCTGTTTTCCCTCTCCTCCAACTTGTACTCAAAAAAAAAAAAAAAAACGAATAGGTATAGTTGCAACTAATCAAGATTATGTTAGTTGAGAGTTTGAATCTTTCACGTAGGCATGCTTAGATATCAAAGGAAAGGAAAAGAAAAAGAAAAGAGAAAAAAAAAAAGAGATTAAAAAAAAAAAAAAATTGATTTGATAAACTAAATTTGTTAAATCCGTATCAAACATTTAAAAATAAAACGTTCACTTTTTAACTTTTGTGAGTAACCCAGTCCTGCCGGTCTAAATTCATGTATGAGTAAATATCCAAATTGCATTGATATACCCTACTTATTCCATCAGAACTTATCAAAGAAAAATGCAGAAACTGGAATTACAGCGCCAACACATGAGAAACTCATAATAGCTGGAAGAGCATTTAGCTATTAATTCAAATAAAATTTTAAAGAGCAGGTTCACATTGCTTGCCTCAGTTCCTATTTTATACACAATTAGCTATCATGTTATTCAAATTTATAGCCAAGGGGCCAGCACAAACATTCTCACTTTAATTATATCAATCATCTTCTGCAGTATCGCCATCTTCGTCATCCGAAGAATCCTCGTCCTCGCCATCTTCGTCCTCCGATGAATGCTCGCCCTCATCATTGTCATAGTATGTGAACAACAACTCTAGTAGCCCATTACTCACAGTGGAGTTTTCTCCACGGTGTTCGATGCTTGAATTCTGTCGTCGCCGTGAAAACAATTGCATCATTAGATCCTCTGGTGGTAAGGCTAATCGGTTCATCCATCCCCTAGATTTCGGTTTCTGTGAAACACATGGTTGAAAATCGTTAGATTAGAAGGACATGATCATGAAATCAACTATCTACATCATCTGCAATTTCATAAAAACCATTAATATTGAGATCAAAATCCATATTAAAATTCCATCTAATTTCAATATCACTGTCATACAAGTTTGATCATCACTGTCATACAAGTTTGATCATCACTGCCTTCACCTTCTTTATTAACTTTATTATCATCATTGAAAATAATACCAATTATCATGAAACCTATGCTCTTCAATGAAGGAACTGAACCAGGTAATTAATAAACACCATAGAAATAAATGTCTGCTCCCATTATAGCTAATAAGGGTATTAGCCAAAAATCCTATTCACATAACATATGTTGACATCAAGTGCCAAAGAAACTCTATGGAATCTTGATAACTATTGAGCTTACAAGGTTTGCCTGTTTCTTTCTTTTCATTGAAAGAGACTAATTAATGAGGAATGTCTTAGCAACAAACTTGGTATCAAACTAAGCCCCTAGATGTCATGTCAAAAAGAACACGAAGCCTATCTGATGTTTTTTTTTAGTAAAACCAAAAAATCGAAGCTTCGCTCCACTATATCTGAGGTAACCATGCCGATCCCTAGGCCAAGCACCGGGAGACATTGGAGGAATGAAGACATGGGAGGTGTTAATAAATTAATGTCACAGATGGATCTTGAACCTGGGACCTTGAGGGAGTACACCTCCAAAGTCCAAGTCTTCAACGACTGTGCCACCCCTGAGGACGTCTGATGTAGTTGAACAAACACAAATGATTTGCTAAATAAAGCAAACCCAAAATGTTATTAAGCTCATTATGCAAGATGAGCTCAAATGATGATAAATATTAAAGAACGAACGAACATGTTCATTCTGATTCATATGACTCTACAAGTCTACATGCAGAAAAAAGCAACACAAACACATCCACACAAGCACAAAAGAGTAACAACAACGTGATTTTAGGTTTCTAAGCTAAAAAAGAGAAGAAATATGTGTATGTGAACATGTTTGAATAAATATTCAATACACGTAGTTAAACTTATCATCAAGGTCTCCTCACTTTCTCCCTTGCATTAAGTCGATATGTATAGACCGAATATTTTTGGTCAAAACGATGATGATGGCAATAGTAAAATGTGGTAGTAGGACGAAAAGATCATGAACTACCAGAGTGTCAAGAATATAAATGGCAGGTAGTACTATCTTTATCTTTATTCAATTTATAAGATAAAACCTCAAATAGTGCAAAGAGACAATAACATTCAATAAGAGCTATAGTAAAGAAAATAACTATAGACATTACACTGAAGCATGAAGATGAAAATCCTACCCGTTCAAGTTTCTTAGGCAGAATAGCCCTTTCAAGGGCTTTCGGAGTCCATATCTTGATGTTATCTTCGATTCCACTACTAGCGAGCATGGTCACGTGAGGATGGGGCTCAATGCAGTTCACCACGTCCTCATCTGCTTCCATGACTCGGATTAGAACTCCGTCCTTTTTCCTCCATATAAATATCCTGCCACAGTCAGATCCACTGACGACATACTCACATTTAGGTCCAAAAAAATTGACACTTTTTACTGTCTCACAGTTTCTATGCCCTTTATAAACTTGTGGACTGGCATTCTTAACTTTCTCTTCTCCTATTTCCATCGTATCACTACTTGTTGATTCTGGACTTGCTGAATTTGGGTTTGGGCCCAAACCCATATCCCTGTTAAAGAGATAAATAGATTCAT
Organism: Cyclanthera cordifolia; assembly: GCA_037832605.1. Classification (NCBI taxonomy): domain Eukaryota; kingdom Viridiplantae; phylum Streptophyta; class Magnoliopsida; order Cucurbitales; family Cucurbitaceae; genus Cyclanthera; species Cyclanthera cordifolia. Next base: position 7,089,763 of record JBBMEG010000001.1, on the reverse strand, counting down.
CATTGTATGAGACAAGGAGTTCACTTAGCTCTGAGAAGGCTAATCCTGTTATTCCCACTTGTTCATCACCAATCAAGTGAGGGGGGCAATAGCAGTCTGCAGGTAAACCAAAATCAGTTGTTCCTTCCCCTTTATATTTGCGAATATCATACAATCGTGCATACTCATCTGAACCAGCAACGACAAAGAGATTTGGATTTCTTGGATCAATAGCAATTGCATTTAGCTGAATCGAAGGCATGTAACCTGCCATGTGGTCAACTGATTTGCAAGTGAACAGCTCAATGCCAGCGCCAGTTCTTAGATCAAACTATTAAAGAAGTAAAGTGGACCGTATCATATTGCAATTTAGTGATATTTAGAAGGATAGTCATTAGTAAACATCTTGTTTCATGCTTTAATTTCAGTAATGAGTCTTTTTAAAACGTATAAAGTTCTGTCTGTGAATAAGTATTTAACTTGTCCAATTGCAATAATACTTGGAATGTTGGTGGAACATAGTATAACAGAATGGACGATAAAACTCACATGTTGCACCAATCCATCTTCACCACATGTATAAAAAATGTAAGGGCTCCCAGGTTCAACGGCCAACTTATGAGCTCGCCCTTGATGAATGCCAAGTAATGCAGTTTCCACACCTACCTTAGAATCAAGAATTTGAGAATGTATCACCTGAATTTCAGCAAATAATACTCTTTCAGGAGTGTGAGCACAAATAGACTAGCTTTACAGCGAGAGAAAACAAGGTAAACATTCTGCTGACAGAAAACAAACAATCAGTTCAATTGAAATTTAGAAAAAGGACAATTCTTTTTAGAACTATAATATACTAAATCAATGTTAGTAAACAATATAATTATTGTTGTGCAGAGAAAACTAATTAAATAATCAGCAAACAGAAAATAAACAGCAAGTTTTACTAATTTTGAGTACAAGGGCCCAATGTTTTTTTACATAATTAGTATCTTGGTAAGCTTGCACGCACCTTGACTAATCTTATTAGACAACCACTTGACTCTACTAACACATGAAATATGTAAGATATTAAATCCTAGGTAGGTGGTCTCCATGGAGTGAACTCATAAATCCTAGGTAGGTGGTCTCCATGAGTGAACTCATTCCGATTTTTTTAGTTCCCCCAGGCCTCAATACCCTTTTGTTTATCTATGATGGTTAATACAATTTAATAAATCATTATCAGTAAACAACACATCGTTATTGTATAGCACCAAGAACAAATCAACCTAAAGCCATAAGTACAAGGCATCAAGAAGAAATGGTTATAGGTCGAGTTTGATGAATAAGGGAGAGGCATGTATTTTGGGAGACAGGCTGCGAAAAAGGCTTCATTTGGATCAAGAAAATTTCAACGAGGGCTGACATAAGGATTTCTTACATGTCCCTAAGTGGCAGCACAGGTGGTCAAAGGCTCAGGCTTCAAGGGTATGCTCCCCTTGAAATTCTGTATTCGAGACCCACCAACTGTGTCACGACTCTCCGTTCCTCCAATGTATCTCGGTGCCACAGCCTAAAGAGGGGCAAGTGTGTCCCGGGTATAAGGGAGCAAAGCACCGACTCAAGGTCATAAAAAATAAAGATTTCCTACATCCAAAGTAGAGGAAAGAGATTGAATTTAGTGATTCCTAAAATTATTCAAGTTTGGAAGAGTTTCTTTTGCTGAGGCCCGAGTAGAATATCATTTTAAGAGATAGAAAAAAGAGATCAGGTGAAGAAAACTTTATTGGGAAGGAAAAGTATTTGGAAAAGCAGCAAGATGAAGTGAAAGACTGATAAACTCCCTCTTGAATGAAAAACCCAAAATTATAGGAAAGGAGAGCCTCTACTCTAGTGATAATAATTAAATGATGCTGCTTCCGTTTTAGCAAGGGAATAACTTTTTATAATATATAGACAAAATAAAGGATGGTCAATATGAGGTTATTTTAGTTAAATTTGAGAAGAGGAATCCAAATAAGTGTACAATAGATGTTCAAACAATCAAGATATGAATTCAATGAAGAAATTGCTTCCTCTATAACCAGCCTCAGATTTTCCCCAGAATGTAAAAAGGGTACAGAGACTATGAATCACCTCTTTATTCATTGTTGGGAAAATTGCACAAACCACTCCTAAAACTAATGATTTGATCAATTATACCCTTAAAATTTGATAAGTGTTGCAATCTACTCCCAAAGTTAAACTCGAATATTATAATGGAGGGTACAATTGTCATATTAAAAAATTTCTTCTTCTTCAACTTCCATTATTTCCCCTAAAATGAAAATTAATAAAACATAAAGTATACTTCTTTCATTTCTTGTTTAGTCAATATTGTCTCAAGAGGATCTAAAATGTAGACCTTCCAAGAGCATTCTCTTGAGATTGAACCACAAAAGAACCATTACCAAACAAAGTAGAAGAATGATCCAATAAAACTTCAAATAAAAAAAAAAAAGAGACTCCTGAAACTAGAGAGCCAACAAAAACCGAAATGAGAAGAAAGCCCCAAAGAACATCCAAACTGAGAATACACCCTGGCCCAAAGCAACCTGAAACCATTCTCTGACTCCCATAACAATTTGCCCAATCAAAATTTGCATAAGATTCAACATCACCCACTAGGGAAAACCAAAGAAAACCAGCCAAACTCAAACTTCAACCCTACGTTTAAAGCAGTCGGTATTTTTTTTTCTCAAAGACCATACCAAGCAAAAAAATCTCAATAACTTTTGGCAACTTTTCCATGGCGAAGTAGCCTTGATGCCTCACGCAGCCCAATTCTCCTATAAACCCTCCCAAATTAAAACAAGTGATAGAACCATCTTCACATCCGTATGAGTTTGACAAAAAATGTATACACTATACAGTTTAGATTGTTGAAAATGAACAACTTCTAAAACATCATCTCCCTCAAGTTCACAAACACTTTGACATCCACAGAAATTGATTCAATCGTCATAAAAGGCATAAGAAACTAAGTTAGATCAAAATGAACTAATTCAATGCCATACTGTACTGTCTAGAAAAACCAGCCCTTCAACTAAATGCCATACCTTCCCATCCGCAGCACAAGTTACAATGCTTCGGTCATCCGTGTAAGGCATGATTTTTGCTTGGAAAATATTGTTAATATGGCCAGGCTGAAAAGAGATCTTATGAGTACCGGTTTCCCAATTCCAGAGAATCACCCACATATCATCAGAACCTGAGACTAGAATGTCACCAGCAGCATTAAAGCTCACAGTATTCACACAACCTTTGTGCTTTTCCAATTTCCGGTAAAGATCAAGTCGGAGCACGAGATCCTGAAATCACAGTAACAATATTAGCAATAAATCCTGCACGTATAATAACCAAAAGGATCCATAGATTCTCAGCTATCGAAGATCATAAATAGTACAGATGCCAAAACGTATACTCCAAAGCCTTAACAAACTAGTAACCCATCCACCAAAAAACAATATAACTTTTGAATCAAAACAAAATTCTTCTATAATGAAACACAGTTAGATTCACTACGCATGGTTTATTCAGTTTTGATCTAACGACAGACAACGACACTTGAAAATCAAAACAAAATTCTAAAACCTAACGGATAATCATTTGTGCATAAAACAATTGTCGATGAAAACCGACATCGAGTGAGATAATCACAGAAAGGTTATCCGATCAGCAATACCTCCGCGGCAGCAAGACGGTGGGCAAAATTCCTGGTGGAAAGCTCCCCGACCTCCCGCTTCCAAACATTGACCACAGACTTACTCGAATCATCAATTCGCGGCCTCTTGTTCATTATTGAATCCAAATAAGCTTACAGATAAAATAGTCTGGGTATGATCGTTTTATGGAAACGAACAAGCTCCAATCGAGGAAGAAGTGAGGGCTTAGGAATTGAAAAAGAACGTCGGCGCCGGAAGTTTCGCCTTCGAAACAGTCTCCGTTCACCGCTTGAAGTAGAAGCGGAAGAGCATCGGAATTGCTCACAGGATTGAGTTGATCGGCGTATTTGGGAAATCCACGTTAACGCAATAACACATATTTATTTAGCAAACAACATGTTAGCTTATCTAAGCGCTCTTTCCGAATATTATTGGATTTTGGTTTTTTTTCGGGGTTTTATTTTATTTTTTCATTTTTTTTATTTCAAATGAAAAAAAAAAAAAAAAAAAAAAAAAAAAAAAAAACTGTTCGTTTTTATTATCGGAAGAAATCAAAGGGTGAGTGAATTTGAAGAGAGGGGAGGGAGTGGAAGATGAAAATATTAAGTAATTCAACAATATGAAATACTTTTATAAAAAGTGTTTTTAGAGGAAGAGATTTCATGAATCATTTGAACATTTGTATTCACGAGAGAAAATGTTTGTTTTAGATAGAATTTGATACTAAATTTAATTTGAAATTCGATTGAATGTTGAAAAACAATCAAAAAATATTTGATGAGAGATTGTAAGGTCCTGAAAACAAATACAAATAAGAAGTTGACGCTTCCTCTTCCTCTCCTCCAAATTCAATCACTCCAAATTTAATATTTACATTTTATTTGGAATGATTGGATTAAAATTTTAGGGGTTAATTGTTACAAATACCACATTTTAAGGTGGTTTGTGCAATTTTTCCTAAAAAAATATATGAAACAAAAATATTATAAATATCATCTTATTTGTGGAAAATATTTTTCTGGTTAATAAAATAGAAATAATTAAAATCAAACTAAATCTAAATTGAAAACGAAATAAAAATTAAAATAAAAACAAATTTTAATTAAAATAAAAACAAAAAATTGAATCGTATTAAATGAAAATCTAACCAATAAAATTATCTTTTATTACACACCAATTTAGAACCAATAAGTCTAAATTATAATATTCACTATTTAAACTGTCAAAGCATAATATAATTTAGCTGGCATTAGTATCTCCTCGTCAAATGATTCAAGTTTCTCTAATTTTTAGAAATTAGTCTTTATGTAAATGACCAAAATATTGTTGCTTCAACAAGTAGTTCTACATAAAAATATGAATGAGAATGATCTCGCATTCTCTGCAAAATTACATATTTTTATTTTTCATGTAAATACTTATTATTTTAATTTTCTAATAACCATAACCTTTCTCCATAACGAGTTTTTATTCTCCTCTAACTATTTTCTACTTTAATCATATTAATTATTTTATTTTTTTAATAATCATTCTCTTCTCACAAAATACAAATAATTATTATCTCATAATCCCTAATTCTTAATCTCAAGAATCATTTTTATTCCCAAACACGTCATAGTAGAGTTGATTAGGCCAAAGCAAATGTAATCAGCTATAAGAATCTACAACAAAAACAATTGGATTAGACCCCAAAATTTTTATCTCATAAAATCAAATTATTAGAACAGAAAAAGATTCCCATTTATCTCTAAATAAAAACACTTTCTAAGAACAATTCTATCAGAGAAACTATTAAAATTTGAAAGATAATATATTTCCTTTTGCAATCATATCTCATTAAAAGAAAAATAAGATAACTCTTCTTTTTTCCAAATTGCAAACGCCCCCACTTTAATTAGGCAACTCCTTGAGTTTTAATGTTCATTAGATATAGTTATGAACTAAACAAAAAATTTAATGTTCATTAAATACTTTTTTTTTTTTTTTTTTTTTTGAGGTTACAACATTCAAGGTGGGAGACTCGAATCACAGATCAAACGAATGCTAATGTATCTTTAATGCCAACTGAATTATACTCGTTTTGGCATGTTCGACATGTTCATCAAATACAGTACTTATGCTTTCCACAGATATTAAAGATTATAGATCTAATAATAACAAATGGAATATGTTGTTTATATGATTAGAAATGTCATATAATGCTCTGTTTTTCTTCATGGTTTTGAATCAATGAGCGAATATTCACAGTGCCATTCAATAGTTTTTTGAGAACTGAGTTAGATATATTTTTGAAATCGGGGCATTAGAAAAGTGTTATTATTATTATTATTATTATTTTTTAATTAAAATTCAAAAGGATTATAAAGATAAATCTAATTAAGAAGTAATTTATAATTCAAGGATGTAAATCAATGTTACTCACCAAAGCATTGGAAACCAATGTAACATCTTTAGTAATAAGAATCTACCCGACTGTATCCAGGTTCCTTTTGAATATTGTTCTTCTCCATCATCATTCTCACTTCAGCAGCATCATTCCATCGTCCCACATCGGCATACATATTATACAGCAACACGTATGGAGCTGAGCTTTCGGGTTCAAGCTTCATTAACGCTTCAGCTGCCACTCGAGCCATTTCGACATTGTTGTGCACCCTACAAGCACCAAGTACTGCACCCCACACCGCTTTATCCGGTTCACAAGGCATACTATTGATCAAACTCATTGCTTCATCAAGCTGCCCGTGTCGACCAATGATGTCGACAAGGGCAGCATAGTGTTCGACACGTGGCTCTATATTGTGCGTGTAAACCATCGAGTTGAATTCTCTCCTCCCTTCCTCAATCAACCCAGCATGAGCGCAGGCATTCAGAACAGAAATGAATGTGATATAAGAGGGCTGCACATTACATTGTTTCATCAATTCGAAAAGTTGGAGAGCCTCAGCTGCAAAGCCATGCGAGGCGTACCCACCGATCATCGCATTCCAAGATATGACATCTCTATGCAGATACATTTCATCAAAAACAGTCCGTGCCTCGACGATTGCTCCACATCTTGAATACATTGTAACAAGGGAGTTGTTTATGGGCAAATCTGCAATGAATGCTTTTGTAACAAGTTGATGAATCTGAGTTCCCAAAGCCAGATCTACCAACCCAGCACAAGCACTGAGAATTGATGATAAAGTGTGCTTATCTGGTTTCTTACCCTCAAGTTGCATCTGCGAAAACATGTTAATTGCTCCTTTATAGTCTTCATTTTTCTCACAACCAGATATCATAGAATTCCATGAGACAAGGCTTTTCTCTGGCATCCTCTTGAACAAATCACAAGCTAGTTTCAAACAACCGATCTCGGAAAACCCAGATATCATCATATTCCAAGAAAGAGTATCGGGATTCGGCATTCTATCGAACAGATTCAAGGCCTCTTTCATATCCAAGATCTGAACATAGCCACTGATCATGGTGTTCCATGAAAAAGTATCCCGCGCGACCATTTTGTCGAATAGTTCTCGGGCAGAGACTATATCCCCAGCTCTCACATAGCTCATAATCATAGCGTTCCATGAAACCAAATTTCTCCCGAAGTTGCCACTTTCATCATCTAGTCGATCACGACGTAAAGGGATCCGATCAAACATTCTTCGAGCTTCGAGGATCATTCCTTTCTGACCATATCCAGCAATCAAAGTATTATAAGCATGAACTAAACCCCCTCTACCATCATTCCCACCATATTGAAGCAAAATCCTTTCAGCATCAACCAACTTCTCATTCTGAATCAGACCAGAAACCAATGCACTAAGAGAAGCAGAATCTCGTTCCGGCATCGTCGTGAAGAACTCAATAGCTTTCTCCACGTAACCATTTATTAAATAACCAGAAACCATTGCATTCCACGAAACAACATTACGCTCGGGCATGAAATGGAAAAGCTCTTCTGCTTTATCCATCATTCCATTCTTAGCATAACCACTAACCATCGTGTTCCATGAAACACAATCTCTTTCGGGCATTTTATCGAACAAGTTCCGTGCAATCTCAATGTACCTTCCACCACAAGATATATAGCCTGATAACATTAAGTTCCACGACACAATGTCTCTCTTAGGCATTTCGTCGAACAACTGGCGCGCTTTCGTCATCTCTCTTCTTTTCACATACCCAGTGATCATCGTATTCCAAGTGATCGTATTCCGATGCTTGATGCTATCGAACAGTTGCCTCGCTTCAAATATCTGACCAGCTCGAATCAAATCAGACATTTTCTTCTTCAAAGAAAAGAATCCGGGAGCTTGAATAAAAGAAGAAAAACAACTCTGTTTCCACTGAAAAGCAAAGTTGGGTGGACGACGGTGAAGATGTTGCGGCTGAGAATTGAAGATTGTTGAAGCAGCTGCGTGAAAGGTGTTCGTTGACCGAATTCTCCAGCGAATCGTCACCGAATTGGCCATGGAAATAGCCAGTTGATTGTTTACTTGGCATTTGGAGAAGAAAGAAAATCTAGATTTGTTCTGTTTTTTGATGTCTGGGGTTCGATTAAACGAGAGGAAGGTATCTGGAATTCTTTACTCTATCGATTCAAATTTCAAACAGCCCGACCCTGGCTGTTGTATTTTCACGAATCGCTCGTTTTGTTAAGGAAAATTTGTACACCATTAGCCCGCAATTTCATCAATCGGCATCCTATTCATCTTTATGCGGTGGTATAAGTTCTCAGCATTTATTTTTAGTTCAAGAACATTTGAGAAAGAAAATTCAAACAGTTGACCTCTAGTAAGAACTATTTACAGACAAAATAACATATATTTTGTATTATGACGTCTCACGTGTGCTTGTTGGAGTGTGACTAGTTAGACATCATCTAAGTATGATATGTCATACTGGCATCTGAGTAGTGATTTGGTTGTTAGAATTGCTAAACTTAGTATCGAGCATCGAATTGTCAGTGTCTACTCCTCCTCATTGATGTGTCATAAAGTATTTGAAACGGTTACATTCTACCCGTCCTTGCACTAGTTATTTCACATGTTGGAAGTATCATGTCTCATTGATCTCTTTCTGTCAACACCTTTCATTAAGTGAACGACAAACTCAAAAGCTCATTTCATATTCCGCTTCGACTTTTTTAAAGGTGTCTGCTTTGTCGATTGCTCTTACTCTCAAGTATAGTGCATCGAGGAGTCTTCGAGTCCATATGTGACTCTGCAAGATTCTAAACTTTCTTCATTTTAATTCCTAGACTTTGAAAAAATTCAATTTAGTATATACTTGCAAAGTTTACGTCCATATTGGTCAAACAAAAAACAAACCATATGTTCCTAATGCTTTCTAGACATTAACTTATGTATATTAATTTAACTGTGTTTTTCTAATTCTGAGAATTTGAATCTCATTTAAAATAAAAATAAGAGAGAGAATTTGAGTGCTGTTTCTTAATTACCAATTTGCATTATAATGTATACTATTTTCCCTTTATTTTTTAATTATACATAATAAGTTTGTTTGTCATCAACATATATAAATAAATATATATAAACTCGATTAAAATGTAATTTAATAACCAAAAAAAGGCGATTTAAACTCTACACAATATTGTTTTTATGATGCATTATATATAAGAAGGAATAAAAACTTTATTTGATCACGGTTTATTCGATAAAAATAATTGAAATATACTGAAGCTAGCTCAAATACTAAAGTGGTGTATGTGTATATATAATATGTTGGATTTTTTTTTTTCAGGCATTAAACGTGGGAATGGGAGTCTAAGACGAAGTGGTGGCAAGCTTAAATCCAGAATATTCTAGAGGATTCTCAAAACTATCCCCTTAACCAAGAGCCTCTTTCCTTGACTATTATACATAATATTATCAAAAGCTATGCTAGAGGTTAGTTTACTAATAGTCATTTGCCAAAACGAATATAACTCAGCTGTCATAAGTGATACGTTAGTATCCGCTCGATCAGTAGTTCGAGTCATCGTAATACTCTCTATGTACGATTTGTTGTCTACCTCCCCAACATGTATTCGAAAAAAAAAAAAACATAAGTCATTTACATTGATATACAAAAAAATGGAACCATGCAAATAAGACTGCAAAATGAAGTTCGAAATATAGAATCAAAATCAAGCACAACAAAACTCAAAACGACATGTAAAATAAGCCAAAACATGTCAAAGAAGTTGCACCTGGGGGACCTTCAACTTTCGAGGGTAAAATAGTAACAAATGCCCGCTTTACCGAGTGCTTGCTTCATCATTAGTCTCTAATATATCCATTAATCAAAAAGCCTGTAGCATAATAAATTGAAAAAATGAAAGAAAGAAAAAGATATTCTATAATGTTGAAAGTAGCAAATCCGCCATCAAGCTTAACGCATGGCCTTTTGTATGTAAGTGTCTTTAACTACTGCTCTTCCATACACTTCAACTGGTCTAATCATTCTACAACCATGATTTATTACACGTGAATTTTTAAAGAAGTTCGACTAAAATAACATTTATCACGGTAAATTTTTGTTTTTTTAGAACAATATTAAATCGATCAGTTTGATATTTTAGAAAATCAAAATATATTGATTTGATATCAGTCCATGATACAAAAATCAATAAAAAAAACTCAAATTGAACCAAATATATAAATAATAAGAAAAATATTTATACGTTAGTATTTGAATTTGAAGGAACAACCAATTTATGTATGAAATACAAAATAAAAGTATTCTAAAAATTGTGATACTAATGAAAAGTATTGTTTTTTTGTTAGCAAAATGTTTAAGATAAAAATAAAAATCAAATAAAACTAATTTTTTTATTGAAATCAAAATCGAAATCAAAAAAAAAAATAAAACCGAACCAATAGTTTTATCCTTTATTGGATGTCGGTTCAGACCTAATTATTGAAAAACTGATAATATTAGTTCAGTTATCGATTTGACACAAAACTGACAAAAATCAAACCGAAATCATCCCTAGTGAAAAGATAAAAGGTGATCGACAAGGTAAATAATAAGATGTTAAGTTTTAGACAATGGGACTCTCGTGACTTATTAATTATTCCTTCTGAACTTCTGAACTTTTTAGTTATGTACATGACCCATACTTGGTACTATGTTACTTTATAGACCTTCGCAGTTTTTGTACCTCTTAACCATCCTAAGTCAACCTACCAGCCATGATTTATTACAGTGAATTTTTAAGGAAGTTTGGTTAAAATAACATTTTGGTGCTTAAACTTTTGAGGCATCAATATTGGAGCACCATGACCCCATTTTTCCCATGGTGCATTATTCCCGTAATCTTTTCAAGCTTTCCCGATTGTAGCATCATCATGCCAATTAATGCATCATCATCCCAATTCATAACTGAAAAGACCAACAATAACCTAGTTGATCGAGCCATCAAGTTGCTGATATTTTTACAAAAGTATTACCGATGACTAATTCTGATGAATTTAATTCCAAGTTGGGCTTATACTCAAACTTGTGGAGAGTGTGGTTTTGTGTTTATACTAATATTTTATCTTTTTAATTATTTTTTCCTTTTAGGATTATGTTAAATATTATTTTTTATCTTTTTCTTTAATGATTAGATAATCTCTTACGGTCTATTTAAACTCAATGTTGGGTTCACTATTGAATAAGAATTGGAATTTCATCACGTGTTCTATTTTGATTCCTAAATTTTTTAATTTGTTCCTCGGTCCCAAGTTATAAATATCCAATTTTAGTCACTAGACTAAAATAAAATAAAATAAAAATGATCCTTGTGATAAGTTTTAAGTTAATATTTATTGAAATTAGTTCAATAATGTTAATAGTTTTAATACAAGTAAAGAAAATATAGGTATGTTTGGTCGAAGGAGAAGGAGAATGAGAATGATTATGGACAAATGGGATAATGATTATTTGTATTTGAGGTGAAGAGAGTGATTATGAAAAGAGAGATTATTTATGTTTGGGGTGAAAGTAACCGTTGTTGGGAAAATACAAATAACGAGTATATAATCATAATAAAAAATAGTTAGGGAAAGAATAAAAAATTGTTATGAAAAAAAAAGTAGCTAAAAGAATAAAAAAAATGCAATTATAGGGAGAATGATTCTCGATGGCCTAAACACCGAGAATTATTCTTATTCTCATTCTCCACATTTAATACCCTTGCTACTTCCACAAGCACCCCTTATGTGAACATATTTTTAAAATTTATAGAGGAAGATAGTAATATTTTTAAACAAAAACTTTTTCATAAGAACATATTTTAGTTGGTTTTAAAAGTTTATAGACTAAAATTGAACATTTGAAAGCTCATGACTAAAAATAGAATAAAATTGTAATTGCAATGACCAAAAAGAAATAAATTTGAAAGCCGGAGACTAAAATAGAATTTTGAAAATTTGATGATCAAAACAAAATAAAGTTCAAAATTAGGGAACAAAATGATATTTTAATCAACAAGTTTCAATAAGAATGTTCACTTTCATGGAGATATTAAAGTTCTACCAATTTTCTGGCAATCAAATGATATATGATCAAGTAATTGACTAAAGATTAGTCAAGGTATGCGTAAATTGAATACCATTAAAACAATTAATTGTAGAAAAAAAAAAATCTCTTTGATATTTATAGAGGAAAAATAACCTGAGTATCTTTTGTGATTCCTCGTCATCATCTAAAACCAAGGCATCCACCAAATGTACATCTTGCCAAGATTTTTGTGAGACACTGCTTCAGAAATTAATCGACGCGCCTGACCTTCGACAGCAAGGGGCAAAGATGGTGCAGCTCCAACTCCAACAACTACGCCCTGTAACCTGGCCTCAATGTTACTGATGGCTCGCTGTGAGAATTTCACTAACGTGTTAAAAAAAGAAAAAGAAAAATATTATATAATCATGCTGAATTATGTAACATCACCAATCAACTTAAAAATTTAAGTTGATAAATTAGAATAAATTAATTATATCAATTAAAACTCTTCTTCGTTTGTGAACTTCGATATTTAGAAATGTCTTTCAAGTGAAATTAATTTTAAATGAAGAGAAAACAACACGACAAAATGGAGAGGAAATGACTTGGCAGAAGCTCGAATTGAAGACTTCCGGCTCTGATACGATGTTGAATTATGTAAAACCACCTATCAATCTTAAAAACTTTTGGGTTGATTGGTGATTTACATAATTCAACATCTATCAGTTTCAAACTCTTAAACTCAATGCATGGTTGCAACAATTAGACAAAACTGCAAGAACATATAACCAAAACCTGAGCATGTGGATTCTGAACTTCAACACCACTGGATTTGTGAGATTTTGTCCACTCCACAAGCGGATCATGAATAAAAGTTTCGAGTATGCTCATCAAAGTATCCCGATGAGTCCTCAATACAGAAAGAGTAATTTCACAAACTCTCAAGAAAACGCCTTCATACCCAGTGATTCCTAATCCATCGACCATGTTCTGACGATAAAATGGCAGCATGGAGAAGAAAAACGAAATTTAGAGATGCAAATACCATCTACTTCGATGGATATTGAACAGATAAAAGAAAAGGGTAATTAAATTCATCAATGATAGCATTTGTGTAAGCTCCTATAAATAAAAATCTCTACATAGACCAACACAACAAATATTGAACCAATTGTCAAGTATAAGCAGTCCCCCAGGGGAGGCCTCCTCGGTAGAATCTTGGGGTCTCTTAAGACGCACTTTTAGAGATCCCAGATTTACAACCCACAAGTGAGTGTAATTGTAGTGGGAAGAAGCTTTGACTCCCATTTATCAAAAATAAAAAGTTTCGAAGTATAAGTTGTTTCTACACCACATGGTAGAAATTAATGGTTGCACATATTTCTTGAAAATAAAAATTGACACTAAGTTAATCAATAAGTTAAGGTCCGACAATTTTATTTTTTTTTATTTTTGGCTTTTAAAATTTAAGCTTGTATTTACTCAAATTATCTACAAGTATGAAAATCCTAACCAAATTCCATAAACCAAAACAACTATTTGGAAACTATTTTTCATTAGCTTTCAAATTTTAGTTTGGTTTTTTAAAATATAAGTAAAATGCATATATCAAAGTAATGAAAACCATATGTTGAAGTTGTGGTTTTAAGCATTCAAAAACTAAAATAAAAAATAAAATGGTTATTAAACGGAGACTAAATTATAGATCATGTGAAGTGTTCTTACCTGGGTCAGCCTAAAAGGCACCAGTTCAGGCTTTTCAAGCTGCAGACCTTTGTCAAATAAACAACTGAAATCAACATGAACACAGTCACCCGTAGTAGAATCAAATAGAATATTTTCACCATGCCTATCACCTAGCCCCACAATATGTCCAACCATAGACCAAACTGCAGTTGTATGTGCATAAGCAATTCGCGCCCTAAACCAAGCAGCTGGTTCTGAAAAGTTATTCAAAAACCATCTATGGAAAATGGGAGGAAACATAGGAAGAATTTTTGTCTTCAGCATCTCATCTTCAGGTATTTTACCTTGGCACTGATCATATATTCGCTTAATTTGAGGGTTTGTCTTCTGCCTATCAAATTTACCACAAGTTATATATGTGTCTTGCAGTATATGTCTAAGACCACGGGTATGGGGAACCCATTCTACCATACCGCAATCCTCTGTCAGAGGTATCACAGCAAAGGTGCGAATGTAGAGCTTCCTCCGGCGGCTTTCAGGATATTTGGATAGCAAACGGTTTATCATTGCTGTGAACTCCATCATGCGAGCATCCTTCCGAAGATCATCCTTTGGTTTGCAGAGGAATGGTCGCTCAATACCATCACTACCCAATAGAACGATCTGTAACAAAGAAGGATTTACAGTAGAGGCATTAAGGCATGAGTAATAAATGATTAGTGATTACATTGTGTTGGTTATATTAGGTTTAATATTATTCTTGTAAATATAATAAGAAGAAAATATCTTATTATATTATTTATTTTA
>JBBMEG010000001.1:7056690-7075030 GCA_037832605.1 Cyclanthera cordifolia | reverse complement strand
ACCTATTTAAGTAACCCTTGTGTAATCATTATTAGTTGAAATAATAAGATTAAAACCATTCCCTTATTATTTTCACACATTGAATTGCAATACTAATATACAAGCCCAACAAGCAACAGAATTTTGTTTTATGCCTATCCGAAGAACCTATATAACTACATCAGTAAAATTGAGATCATAACAGGGAGTATAAATTACTCTGCTTGCTTCACCTAGGCAGAGTGGCCTAGCTGACCTTCTGTAGCATTTAAAAAATTGTAAAAATAAATGAAGAAAGATGAAGAAGCAACCTCCTATTGCATGTCTTAAACAATCAAGTAGTAATTAAGATGAAAGGCCACATCCTGCTACCAAGCATAAAATGCCCAGCACAAAATTTAAAAATAACATCTTTAAGAGAAGAGAAAAGAAGTGACGCAAAAATTTCTTCCTGGCAAAGGATATAGAATAGAAGTAATGTAGAAAATTTGATGCATATATCCAAAACATTTTGCAGAAGTCAAAACACTGAAAAAACACCATACTTTCTTAGGCCGCTGAAGTGATGAAAGAATCTCCGCCTCATCTGCTATTCCTATTATTGTAGGAAGCTCTGTTGCAGAAAAGATGTCAGACCTCAGTGAATCAGTGAGGTTCAGATCATATGTTGGTAGATTAACAACCAGAGACTGTTGAATAGGCATAATAATCTCCAACGGCATCATTCTCTTCAATGTGCTAAATTCTGTAGAGATATTAATGTTCCTCCCTCTTTGCTGACCAGGATGGAAGCACAACTTGATTAGGTGATCAATTAGACTAGCAAACTGAAGAAATAAATTACTGCCACTGTTTCCTTGACTAAAATCTTTCTTTGCAGATTGGATGATCTCCATTGCAGCCTCTCGTCTTGAAGGAACGGTGGACTTGGAAACTGCAGCCATTATCCAAAGAGCTTGCTGGGGGTACTGTCGAACAACAGAGGTAATGATGAGTTTGACCAATCGAACAGTTTCTTCATTCTGATGGCAAATCCTTGAAACTAACTGAGGCAGTACAGCCAACCATTGATACGTAGGCAAATCCTTTAAACAGCCTCGCATGATACTCAGAACCTACAAAAACAAGTGAGCAGTAAAAAATATTAGTAATATATGTGGAACTCATATGATGATAGGAAATCAAAAAGACATTTCAAACTAAGTTCAGAACCTTCCCATGAACACTTTTCAAATCCTTGTTGGCTGATGAGCCAACTCTTTGATAGAAGCTCCCAAAGTCAAACCACAAAGTTAGCAACCTTGGAAGTGCTTGAAATAGATTCTTGTGACCCCTGTGAAGTCCTTTCGCATAGAACAGAAGTACATCAGGCACATAAGACCACCAGGGCTTCTCGCTACTTAAATTTGAAGAGCCAATAGCAGCAGAAGATGATGAGACTTTTCTCGGACCTAGTTCATTACTCTCTTCCTGACGTTTCCTAGCATCTGCAAGCAACTCATCACAGTACCGAGCCATAAAAAAATACCCTTTCTCCCACTTCGGCTGCAGCTCCTTGACTCTTGAGTAAAGATTGATGACATCTTCCTTTTGCTTTTGCCCAGTGCAATGTATCCACCTCGAGTACAGGAGAAGAGTCTTTGCAATATCTCTATTCTCATTCAAAACTTGAGTATCACAGATTAAAGGAGCTGGATTCATTGGAACCAAGGAAAGGCTTGTTATTGATGACATTGCAGCAGATCCTACGACTTCCACCGGCATATTAAGAAGAGATTGTTGCAATTCAGAGATAGCACCATCAGACCGCCTAGTGCTCCATAAAAGCTTTGCTTTTTCCATATGAACGTTAGGTGCACCAGAAGCCTGAGCTTCAAGAATTGCACGGTTTGCTGTTTCATAATGACCAGCAGAGCGACACAGTTTAGCATACTGAAGCCAGCAGTTCCCAACTTGAGCACCAAGACCACTAGCACCAAATACCAGCCTTCGAAAGGAAAGAAGTGGCTCTCTTGCCCAGAGTGATGACTGAGTAAATTTTAGCCGGTTCTCCCAATTTTGAACCACTTCTGAAAATGCCTGATCATCCACATGAAATGATTTTTCCAAGAAAGAGTCGTTAAAAAGAAGGTTATGGAAGTCCTCCAGCTCTTTCAGAAGGTGAAGCTTCACAACAAATGGATAGGCACGTGTGTAAGAATCCATGCCAGCAGCAGCAAGTGGGGCAATTAGAGATTGTTTGGACAGAGCAATTTTCTCAGAAACTGAAAATTGATTCTTCTTCATCATTGCCTGCAGAATTTTTGCCACGTCCATGTCAAAAGAAGCATTACTCTCAGAGCTGCTACAAAGAAGACCTTCTTCATCAGCTCCTTTAAGATATTCATCCATCAGATCCCACCTGCCAAGCCTCCAAGCTGCCTGCACTCCTTGCATGCACCATGTTTTTTTGTACTTAGGAATCCTCGTAATCAAACCATCCACATGAGTAACCATGGCTTGAAGGTGGCACATATTTAACAAACAATTAAGAACATCTGAATGCCTCTGAACAGAATTCGATTCCATATGCAAAGCTTGTTCACAAAAGGTCAAAACTTCTGCCCAATTTCCAGCTTTTTTATTTATCAAAAGTTGGTCTTGTAATCTCAAGGATTTACGTAAACATGCCAAGCCAGATATACCATCAGGCTCATCAAGATAACTATATATTTCCATGAGATAGGAAATATCTTCGTCCTCAAAGATGCCACTCCTCTCAGCTGCGGGGTTAAATGAGCCAGATTTTCCTCGTACATATGACTCAAAATACATCAAAGACCTAGCATAGGCCTGACAGCTCAAGGAAGCCCTAGCAAGAGTAATCTTTGATATTGCATCCAGAAGCTGCGAAACATATCTACACTGAACCAGGAGTTGCTCCTGATCAACTTGAACATTTGAACTTGATTCCTTTGATTTGGTGACCAAATGTTTCGAAGACGATGGCTGGCCAGATTGAGAAAGTGATAACCCTCGTTCAACATCGTCCACCCACTGTCCTAGATTATCAAGAAGCGTAAACACAGCTTGAATGCAAACATCACTTTGCCCTCCAATGTTTCCGTGAATCACAGACACACTATTCTCTGCAGCTGCAGCATCAAGAACAGACAAGATCTCTTCTGTTATGCCATGTCGAGCCTCCTCTGTACCATGGCAGACGGCACTAAGAACTAAATAAGGAAGCAAATAAACAGCTGTCTGCATATCATGACGAACTATGCCTCGACAAGCGTGAAAAATACTGGCACGAGACCCAGTGGCATGAGCAGTTAGTTTTTTTATCCAAAAGAAAATCCATCTTCTGAATGACATACCTGGTCGATAAATTGAACTAACAAATGCGGATTCAGCCACATTTGGGAGCTGGAATCTTGAGGTTAAGCAGGGTGCTATAATTTCTTTCACATAATCACAAAAGCGTCCCCACAATCTCTGACCCCGTATACTCATCGCATTACCACCAACTGAAGAATTAGATGTGACAATTTTTGAAACTCCTTTGTCTTTCAAAGATGGTGACACTGAAGCTGCAGCATTTTCATCCAGTGATGCCTTACACCCTGCAATTTTTAGAAGCTCCTGTATGGCTAATGCAGCTGAATCTTGAATAATGGTATCTGGCGCAGCTCTAAAAGCCCGAGCTAAATGTTTGTGAATTAACTCAAAGATTAGATCATCGTCAGAACATTCAATTTTAAATCGTTGGCATGAAAAACTCTTCACTTTAGCAGGATCTACAGCACCTAGTGCTCCAAGACAATCAGCACAAACCAATTTCAGCCGCTGGCCCACTGCAGTTCTGGACTCCTCAGCACACCCTCTTAGCAAGGATGAGATTAGTAAGCTCAAAACATCCATGTCTGGATCAACTTCAGTACTTATCAAAGCTGTAACCTCCTTGCTTCTCATGTTCAGCAACTTGCTCAATTCACATGCCACCATGTATCTAACATTCAAGTTCTCGTGATTTAAGCCATCAACAACATCTCGTAGCTGGTCCTTTAGAGACATTGACCCACGAGTTTCATGTATAGCTCTGTTCACCTCTGTCAGAGCAGAAATACAAGGCAATGGAGGAAATTCACGTATATGCGCCTTTAGTATACTCTTGTTCTTTAAAACAAGTTCTTCCAAAATTTTTACCACCATATCTAAATGTATAGAAGTTTCATCTCTCTCCAGGAAAGGCACAAGTGCAGCAAAGACTTGAGAAATCACATACTTGATACTAGATGGTGATACTTCTGCCAATTGTTGGATAAAAGAATTCAAGACAATGAGACCTTCATTTTGCAGTACTTCCTTCCCAATAGCATGCATTAGAAGAACCATAAGTTTAGGAACGTAGGTACTAAGATGAAAACCCATCAATTTAATCAGCATTTCAATACGTTGCAGTGCTTGTTTCTGCAGGCAAACATCCTCTGCATGAAGCATCTTCCTATCAATGCTGTTAAGGAGGCCAACGAAATGATTTCTCAAAAATCCTGGAAGATCATCCCCACCAGTGAGAACTCTTGCAACTTGCAATATCATCTCAGGAACTCTTGCTAACCTACAAAATGAAGACTGATGAAAAACAAAAAATAAAAAATAACAGAGACAAAAAACTACTTTGATTCGATGAACAAATGTGTATGACAAGTAAATTAGAGCACATACAAGGAACACCAATAAACATGTTATAGAATAAAATATACCTAAACGGCACTTCATAATCCATCACAACAAACCTAACAAAAAGGAATGAGAATGACTATGGGGAGGATGAGAATTAGGGAGAATAGGGAGGAGAATCATTATGGGGAGAATCATTACTTGTGTTTGGGGTAAAAAGAATGATTATGAGGAGAATCATTACTTGTGCTTGGGGTGAAGAGAATAAGTATGGAGAAATAAAATTGCAAGTATGATGTGAGTGAAAAGTAGTTATGGAGAGAATAAAAAGTGGTTATAAAGAGAATAAAAAAGTTGTTATGGGGAAATGAGATTATGAAGAGAATGATTTTTGGTGTTCCCAACACAAAGAATTATCCTCCATCTCATTCTCTCCATTTAACCTCTTTCCCCAACACCCCTAATTGAAAACAGATATATTACAAAAATCTAGTTCCAAACCCTAAGGCAAATTCTTGTGTGGTTTGATGCTAGATACCTTTTACTGACCTCATCTGAATCACCACCATCCACAAAGCATACTAATTCATCTAAAAGTGCAGGTAATGCCGCTGCAAAAATTTCTTCCTGGTTTGAACCAGTCTGAGCATGATAAAATTCCAAGGCGGAAAGTAACTCCTTCCCATTTGCTTGGTAGAGAACGAAGGCAAGAACTTTTGGCAACCAATTGACTACTAATGTCACCATATCAGTGTCCACACATTTAGCTAATTCATACAAAGATTCGATAGCTTGATCGTTATTCTGATGAGAGACCACCAGCTTTGGAAGAACAACAGGAATCATTTTCTTAATGAGCACTTCAGTTTCAACACCCAAAACAGCTTCTGCAAATTCTTGAACAATTTTTGGACGGTTAACAAGTCTTGTAGAGAAATAATCGAATAGCTCGTTCCGAAGATGAACAACTTTGGAGAATACTAGTTCAAATTTCCCATTAAAATGAAAACGGCAAGCTTTGTGAATTGATCTTGAAGCACTCATCCGCACATTTATATGAGGATTATCAAGATGATCAACCAACAATAAAAGAGAAATAGAGAAAAAATCACAGTGAATATCAACTGCAGTCATGAGGTTTGCTACAGATTCTAGTAGAGTGTCAAGAATTTGGGGATCTGTAGTTGGCACTATTGCATGTTTAATAAAATCCAAAAACATTAGCTCTTTCCTTTTGTTTGAGAAGTTTTCTTCTGGAAAAAGGCAGCTCAGTATATGATCCTCGAGGAAGGAACTGACTTGAAGGCAGAATGCTTCTCTAATGGCTTTCTTTCTGTTAAGAAGCAAAAACTCAATACATTTAAGCCAATCGGTCTTCTTTTGATGTAGAACATTCCTAGTCCCATGGACCAGAATGCGTCTAAGAATCTGCACACAAGAAACTTGAACCTCTTCGGAAGACTCGTCAAAAAGAAGTTTAAAAAAAATTGAAATCAAATGGACGGTATCACAATCCAAATTCATTTTTTCATTACAGTCAAGTGGCTCAATTATATTTGTATAGAGTTTATGATCATGCTGGACGGTCTGATCACACTTTGAACACCAAAATCCTTGAAGCATATAGTCAACTGTCTGGCAATATCTATCACTGTTTGTGTTTAAAAATAATTTGCACTTGCTCATATTTTGATCATTTACTGAATGGCAAGATCCATAAAGGCACGACAAAAACCCAAGAGAAAATGGGATAACCTTCTTCACTTTTTCATGCTTTTCTCGCTTCAAGATCCTGTAATTCAAATGAGAGAGCTAAACATGAGAAGTTAAGCAAAGGGCATCCATCACCTATAAAGTATGCATATGAAAACCAGTTGGATCAAATCAAATATCCTGACAATGTCAACCATATATTATGTTTTCATCATTTGTCTGTATTCCCATTTCACTTTATCAATATCTTGATAATTTGTAAACCTATCTATATCAATAACTCTCTGTTTTTCAGCTTTTGCTAGCCTAAAAGGGATTGTTTAGCAGCTTTTGTTTTTGAAGAAGAAAATACACTAGTGTCCAAAATCTACAGTTTACACTTGAGCTTTATTTGCTCACAAGAGTCTAGAAGCTTCCGTAAAGAATAACCATTAGTACATTGAAAAATTCCTCTTAATCTATTGGTTCATGCATTGAATGTCAAGCCACAAGAAAAAAATAGTTCAGAAGAATTTCTTGCTCACAGTTAAATGATATTTCACAAAAAACAATCTCCTTCTTTGATCTCAGGCCTTTTGGAAATTGATAATTCAGTTAATCATAAATACATCTTTGAAACAATACATTATTAAAAAGGCTAAACTTACTCCAGCCTCCTAAATAACTGTGTTAGCTTATCAAAACCAGACCATAGAGCAATCACTGGGATTGAAATGGCAGCTTCCATTCTAACTTCGTCATCCTCATCAACAAGACTCAAATCCAGGACCTCAAGATCAGTTTCAGTTTTTGAGATAGAAGTAACTTTTGATGCAACCTGAACAGAGAAAGATTTTGTCTTCCATGGCTTGTGAGATTCAGTACTGGTGATTGAATGGGTCCATGGAACTTTAAGTATCACAGACAGAGTTTCTGTGCATTCAGCATTGCATCCAGACAGGAGGGTAAGTAAACATGAAGATACATGGGCGGCTGTACATCAAGAAATGGCATGGTAAGCACTCACAACTACAACAAGTACAAACAAAAAGAAAGAACTATGAGTAAATCAGAAATCATTTTCAGATGAAACATAATCTTGATATTTTCTAAGAAGATAAAGAAAGATAAGGAGAGGTCAGATAAGAAGACCGTGATAGCTAAAAATATACTAAAACGGAATTTTTCCTGATTTTATTTATGAGTTTCTGAACTAACTAAAATATAAAATTAATCAGGCATATGTGGCAACATACACCAAGTGGTTAGCACCTATTGACAAAATCGAAATGTTGCATCGCCAATCATCGACCTAACACAGCTTCTAAAATTTAAATGACAACTGAACAATTTCCTTACTTGGTAAGAGAAGCATGTTGTGAATTCCTTCGAGAAATATGGATACATCAAGGGAAATTGAGCTTCCTTGCTTTGCCTATAGAAATATGACTCAATTCTTAATAACAAGAACAGGAAAACCAGGTCATGTGATAAAAATCATGGAACATTCACAAAAGTAAAACAAGTTACCTGCTTATATATCCAGGGAATCCATGAAACCATCTCCTGAAATATGACCTGGGACAAATGACTTCCAGGGTCCCGACAAAATGCAACACACAGCATGCTAAGGGCTGTTAATGAAACTTCTGGTCTTAAAGCATCAGCTTTGATGGAAGAAGCTCTTAAACATCCAACAAATGAAACAAGTAACTTATACAAATTATTTGCATAAGTTTCTTCAGTTTCACATATTCTGATGTGAAGCTTCTTGCCTTCAACCAGCACATCACCTCCATAGCTCAGGATGTCTCCATCAACCTTCTGTCTCTTGTTCTCGACAGTATCTAAATCCTCTAAGGATCTCTTTTCTCCAACTCTTGAGGTTTCCATTGATTTATTGCTCAATTCTGAAAAGTCCAGGCCAGGGGGTAAAGATCCTCCAACGTTATCAGGACCAAGAATAGCTAAAGCTGCTTGGAAGCAATCTATCAAAGCAAAGCAAGGTTCTGGAAAAGAAAGCATATCAACGAGTATTTCAGGCCTCCAGATATGAGGAGGGCAGATTTTAGCAATCCGTATGTATGCATTGCATAATGAAACCTAAAAAATGAAAAATATAAAGGAGGAAATTAATTTGAGACCCCTTCCAGTAAGTTCCTAGAAGTCATTAGCACTCATGGATGTGACAACCACGTCAGAACTTTCAATTGTTTCTAGTGGTGACATTAGGAATGTAAATTAACCTTGAGTTCCATGCTCTTGGTTCTCCACAGGGACTGTGAAAATATGCCAACCATGTCTGCAGCAGTTAGCTTGACAACATCATCACAACAGTTGGAGTACAGCACAGTAAGACAACCTCCAATAGAAGTATCATATGATATGTTCCTGCCAAATAAACAAACTATTACATTTCAGAGTTGATGAAGCAAATCGCTGAAGAAAACGTGTCATTAAAAAGGTCCTTAACGACATAGGGAAGCTGCTACATACCTAAAAAAACAGTCCCTATGCCAGTGAGAAAAGGATAAATATTAACTAATTCACAGAGCATTAACAGTAACTAAAAAACTCAAGTCTCATGAACTACAAGAATAGGATTTCTATTACTTGTCATGTGAAGGCAAACTTATGCAACTCCGGATTGAGATCCCATCATAATTGCTCGACCCTATAACATTTGAACATCTTAAAAAATATTATCCTAAGCAAGCGGTTGGACTCGGGAGAAAATAATGATTTGCGGTTGTTAGTTCTGTTAGCATGTGAGAAAAATATCTACTCTTCTTTAATAATATATACAATGTTGTTGAAGATACTCATCTTGTGGCCATTTGTACCACATTGAAAATGTGAGGATTCTTCAACACATATATAAGATAAGATGGACTACTCCTCTCATAGTCAATTGGTTTTGAGAAGGATGCCCACACTTTCTAAACAATGTTTTTAGAGTTGTCCTGCTACAAAGTACAAACGAACTATCCTACACTAGATTCCCTGTAAACTTGGAAAATGATTTTATAAAGAAACAAAATAAAGGAACTCGTAGGCACACTAAATCTAGCAAATAGGCAACACAGGGAAATAATATTTGCCCTTTCCGAAAATTACAATGCCAACTACGGTTGAAATATCTCACTAAATACTGTAGTACAGTTGTTTTATTATTTATGTACAATTTGACCATGTAAGCAACGGTTAGTAACTAGTTGTCTATTTTTCAATACACGTCCTATTCTTGTCGTTTACAACATAACCCACTAAACTACTCTCCCACTTTCTCATCAGCAAACCAATTAGAAAATGGGTTGACCAAGCCTTTCAATGAGCATAAATTAACAACTCTTAGACATAAACTGTGTGTGATTTCATCACCCTCTCAAACGAGAGGAAATGTTAAAATATTGCAGTACAGATTTTTATTATTTATGTACAGTTTGAGCCGGTAAGCAACAGTTAGTAACTAGTTGCCTATTTCTCAGTACATGTCCTATTCTTGTGGTTTACAACAGAACCCACTAAACCACTCTCCCACTTTCTCCTCTTTTCACTCTCTGACTGTACTATATATTCATTGTTATACGATGAACAAAGTGTGTAGTGAGTTGTGCAAAGCAATTTCATTTCTTCACTTATTTCCTGTTTTATTTTCTACTACCAACATTCTTTTACTCAACACATACCTAAATATAGGAAGCCCTTGTTTGTCTTCACTTAATATAGTAGATATTGACTGGATTAAAGGCTGATATGGAACGACATCATCTATCACCAATCCAACTATGCGTGCAAAGTCAAAGCATGCCTTCCAAAAAATTAAACCCAGGAAACTGTTAGAATAAAAGTAAATGAAAATTAAATATTTAGACGGAATTTTAATCATAAATGCTATAAACTTCAACATACTAAAATTTTCAATTTCCAGTTGCAACAAATAACTATCCATTTACCATTTGCAAATCAGCATCCCCATAACATAATAAAGAACATGCTGCTGAAACATCTGACATACTGATAAGCCCTTCAACATACACAGTTCCCTCAGCCAAGCATTTTCCAAGAAGCTTAATAATCCAAGTCACAAAAGGCTGCCACCTCTTGTTACCAGTTAGATTGATCAAAATGCCAGAGCTATTAGTAGGTCTGTTGCTTTCTGGAAGATCCCCAAGATGATTGGGATCCTCAAAGATTCCCTTCAAAGTTTCAGAGAAACAATTCAAAGTGACCCTTGTGGACTCCACGCAGCTTGAAGTATCAGAGCCAAGTGACGCAATGTACAATATATCTGCGTCAAGAGAGGGAATGTGAGCTACCTCAAAGAATGACCTACAAGGTGTTGCATATGTAGTTCAAAATTTAGGGAAAAATCAAGGGGATTTTTGATGAGCAGCAAAAAAAAAAAAAGGGAAAAAATTTTTTACAGATAGCCAAATTTTAGAAAAAAATCAATTATCACAAGAATTTATTCACCAACTTCAATTGATAGTCAAAAAAATGATGGTTTCAATTGATTGAAACCGATAGGCTACAGACTACAGGCAATGAAAAATTTTAATAAACGTGTTATATGTAGAATATGAATCTCAGAGTTTTTCTACAAGAAATTTCCAAAAATCAATTAGCAAGAGTCAATCTTCCTATGCTATAAAGTTCTTAGTTACCTTCAACCACTGACATGGCATCAAGAAAAAACTGACGGTATGCATCCCTTGCTCCAGTACGGAGCAAGGATAAAAGGGAACCGACGGTTTCAAAAATTACTCCATGACGTGCCCTGGAATTAATGGTGATTTCTGTTAGATTAAGGGAAAAAAAAAAAAAAAAAACGCTCCAGACGACGCTCTTTCCCCTTTCAAACCATATTGTAGATAGCAAAAAAGGATTTGGAAAATGAGGAAATGTAGCCGAAATGATTACTAAAGATAAGAGGAAAGCTAAAGAACGGAAAATAACACATATTACTTACTGGATAGCGGGCTCCGCAAAAAAAGGCAATATCCGACCAACCACAGGCAAGACGGCACTGGCTTTCCCATGGTAGAAAACACCAGGAAAATTCCTCGCAGTGTGCGAGAGAAGCTTCAACACAGCAACTACTTCTCTTTCATTCGCTGCAAGAAAGAGAAATGACATTAGGATTCACATAATACATTACAGCAAAAGAAAAAACGAACATATCAGATCACAGCAAGTACATTACTCCAATTCTCATATTCCTCCAACCAACGTGCAAGATAGTAACAAACAACATGTCAATTAATATAAACTACGTGATTCCCTGAGATTCAAAGCATTTTGAAGATGATCGAAGAAGCGAAGAAATCTAGGGCAGAGAAATGAAACCTGAGGAAGAAGGAACGACGTAAGCGTGGAGGAGATTGGGAAGGACGGCGCGAAATCGGACTTCGAGACCGACGTCGTCACCGCGATTAGGAGGAGTGGATGAGGAAGCTGCTATACGTTCTCGGAGCTCGTGAACAAGACTGGAGAGATTCGCCATGGCTGCTGCTACACTTGCTCAAGGTCTTGGTCTTGGTTTTCCCTCCATTTTTCGAACTGGTTTGGCCTTCTTCTTCGATACGATTGCCGCCACTTATAAAGGCCTTGATCGATCGCTGCCAAACGGAGATGATACTTTTCCAAATTTTCCGCTTATTTTTTCTTTGGTTAAAATACGATATTGGTCCCTCGACTATTAAACTGGTTTCATTTTAGTCCTTCCCCTTTGAAAAAAACTTGAAATTCGTCCCTGTCGTTTGTGTCTCCGTTAAATTTAGAGAAAATTAGAAAAAAATATTATTTAATTTCTCTAGTTTAAAATTATAATTTTGTCTCTATATTTTATCTAATTATTGGTAAATTAATTGTGTAAAAGTTAATTATTTATATCTTTATGCGATGAGAGTGTAATATAGGCAATTGATTAGACAATAGAATGTATCATTCATACATCAAATATTACATCTACCTACTTTAATTTGTCATAAATGTATGAACATAAACTATATTTTAATTTTTATCAAATCACAAAAATTAAAGTCTATTTTATAAATACATGCAAAATAAATTATAACTTTTCCCGAATCATTGAACTAATTTTTATATTTTTAAACCACATAAACTAAACTTTAATTTTATCAATAGAAACCAAAATTACAATTTACCATATATTATATTACATATAAATATAAAATTCACATTAAATTATATATTTGATTACAGAGATAAAGTTTGAGATAAAGTTAAAATTCAGTTTTTATGCTTTCGAAAAGTAAAATTTAGTTAATATGATTTGACAATAATTAGTTATTTAGGTATAAATTATGCAATTTTTTTTTTTTTGTATAATCTATCGCTTAATTCATAATATCATAGCGTTGAATTTAGTTTATAGGATTTTAAAAATGTTAGAATTTAGTTTTATAATTTGATAAAATCTATATGCTATGCATTGATTTCATTGTTTGGTGGTAATCAAGTTCAACACCATATGCTTATTGTTTGTTTTTTAATTGAGATTGTAACAATGAAGACGATGAATTTGAACCCATGACCTCATGATCATTGAGCATATACTGATGTCACTGAATTATTACTCTTGACCATGTAGTTAATATCAACAACATGAATATATATGAATTTTCTCTACCATACATGATACATTATAAGACATGTTTAAGTGCCTTCTTGCAAATAATATACAGTTTGACATGGATGGAGGAGATCTAAATACCTAAAATTCTTAATCATATCAGAGACCAAACCAGTACAAAAATTTAAAGTATCTATACAAATTATACACAGTACAATGATGTTTTGATCACAATATCAATTATCAATACCTCAACTATATGTTAAGTAGCTCAAACTCAAACAACTCTTGTTAATAAGTATCACACTTCCTCTTTCTCATCCGTCCGTTTTCTCGATCTCTATTAACATTTTCGTTCGATGTAGCAAAACTTGTCTACTTATATATCCCGCAATTCAGAACACGGATAGTATTTGAAGATTTGTTTTCCTTCTCCCAGAATGATCATTGGTGAATCTCTAAAACATAGATAATATAACAGGGAAAAACTTATCTGAGAGAGGGAAAGTGAAGCCTTTGTGTGTTGATGTTCAACTTGCAGAGAAAGACTAATTAGATGAAAAGCCAATGGAGGGTGCAGAAGAAGGCAGTGAACGGATATTGATATCGAGAGGCAAGAGACGGTATTGAATGTCAAGCTCTTGACAGATCTTCACGATCTCTTCGACAAAGACAGACCTCCGCGCCCATCTTTCTCCTATGTCTTGGTGGTTCATCGTGTGTGAGAACCAAACTGCCAGTTTCAGCGTGTTTAAACCTTCTATATCCTTGAACACAATCATGGGGGATGGTTGCCAGTGTTCTTTTTGGCCTTCAATGTAACTGTAGAAGCAGCAAAACAAAAGAAAAATAATAGTTATTTATAACCAATCAACCCAACAGAAGTTTATGCTGATGGGTTACCTTTTTTTTGTTTGAAATTAATGTGCACTAACGTCTGGACACTAGAGACAACAAGAATTTTATAATTAAGCCCACTTGTAGGCATTGAACATGGCACAACCAAGGGATTATACCACGAAGACCCAGGACTACTAACAAGGTCGTGTCTTGGGGGATGTTTGTGGCGTGCCGAGCTATTACAAATAAGCTTTTACTAATTACTCTTCAAACAAACACATCCAAACGAGCTATTGTAATCACTCGAAATAATCAGTCATTTCTAATTACTTAAAATAATCACTCATTTCTAACGACTCATTTATAATCATTCATTTCTAACTAATTATTTATAACTACCCATTTGTAATCATTAAATTATAACCCCTCAAAATAATCACTCATTTATAACTCCATCCAAATGAGCTATTATCTGAAACTTTTCTACAAAAACTATAAATCAAACAAGTTATTAACTACAACACCTCTAACAAAACTATCAACCAAACAAACTATTACTAAAATTAAAATTCCTAATAACTCAAAATTACCCCTCATTTCTCTTTACCAAAATTTTGCAAACAAACACCTCCTTGTGTGACTGTAAATTTATTTCTTATAAGAGTTGCAGTAGTTTTAATTATATTAATACTTAAATAGTTATTTTAATGAAAATTGTTACAGCCATATAGCAATGTTGTTCTTTTACAGCTAACGTACCTTATGATTCTCTGTTTCATGGCCGCAAGTTTCTCAGTTGGCGTTGCTATATGAACAGAGAATTCAACAGATTCGCCCATGTTGGGACTACGGTAGTAGTTGTGGATAAACTTGGTTGAAAGAATGCTATTAGGGACTATAATCTTCATATTGTCGTCTCTCAAGAACACAGTAGTCAAGATGTTCATCTCCTCCACCACCATCTACACTTCATTGGGATGATAAGGTTCAAGGTTCAGAATAACAAGTTACGTTGAAAAGCAAAGTAAATGAGTACTACCTGGGCTCCATCAATTTCACATCGATCTCCGACATCAAATGGATGCATGACAAACAAGAAGATGGTTGCTTCAAATATATTCCTTAAAGTGTTCCCAAAAATGAATCCCACAAGCACCATCTGAGAACTAAGCAAGAGGAAGAATTTGCTGGTGGCTATTCCTAGTACTAAAAGCCATACAACTAATATAAGGATGCCGAATACGATATTCACCAGGTGGTGCAGTTTATCAACAGCTGTTTTGGTATCATTCAGTGTAAAAGAAAGGGCTCTCCGCTCTCTGAAGGCATTGACCTGGAACAGAAAGATGTATCATGATGCCAAACATGGGAGGAGAAAATGCTAAGACACAAGACCTGAAACAGAAAGTACAGTACTCAAGAAAAAAGAAATTTCATCAGAGATTGACAGGATCATGGATGCCATAAAGAATCTTCATTAAAAATTCTCCATCTCCATAATTTCATACAAAACTCATTAAATTTTATGGTTACAACTTACAATGGTTTTAGTTATCTGACTGTAAAGCTGAATTTCTCAGCTAAACTCATAACACTAAATGCTAGCCATACTTCTTTTATCTCTAAAACTTCCTTCACTTTTCTTATGGTCAGAAAAAAGTTCTTTATTAGTATCAAAGACAATGGCACTAATAAAAGGGAAGAAACGTTTTCCGAAATCAGTTCTGAATTCTTACCACCCAATTTTTCAAGGCTGATTTGCTAATCCTCTGGCTTTCTGTTGCTCCTTCAAAGAGACTCATTGTTTTAAGAACCTCATCTTCTTTCATGAACCGCATTAAGTCATCCAAGTATATGTACCTGCAAGAATAATTTGAAAGAAAATTATGTACCTGCATTCATTTTCCTGGGAACTCTACTACTATCAGAATCAAATTGCCTAGTAAAACATCAATGGGTGGGAAGAAAAAGAAAAGGGAAAAGAGAAAACAACCAAGATGTAGGATCCATAAATCGATTTAACTTTGTTGAGCAACAAAAAGCATACATGGAGGTGTGATAAGGACGGTTGGTTTCAAAGTATATGAGAATATGAATGAAAAATGACATACTTAAACCCAGGCCGAGCCACGTTGAGGAAAATCTTTTTTGCTGCGGCCTTTGCCTCGCGCTCACTTTTGATCTCTGTAGCAGATTCATCATCAGGACACGGCCCCCGTAACTGCTCATCCAGTGTAGAAATACTACCATATCGAACTATGGTCATCAATCTCTTCATATTCCACGCAGATACGTTCTTCGTATTAAGTTTGTGCAAGTGGGCAATCGTTATTCCATCCTTTCCACTTTTATCAAGTGCTCGAGGGAGTTTCGAATTTTTTCCACGAGAGCTTCTCTTGGTCTCCTCGCTGCATATTCCTCTTTCACTCTTTACAGAAGATAAGGCTGCTGATTTGAGATCAGGGGGTATGCTAATTCCTGCATTCTGTAAGCTTTGAACGTCACCTGCAATCCTCTCCTCTTCTTCCTCATTCTTCTGAATTTCAATCAGCGGTGGCCCCAAGAGCGTCTCAATTACGTATTGATTAAACAACGATTCCTGAATTCGATCGAAGTATGTGCTCACGTGGAAAGAAGATGCAAGTACCTTCACCATCAGGGTTTTCACTAGCCAAAGCAATGTACTTACCAAGAGACACACTAAAATTTTCCACACGTAATTGAGTATAATGATGTCGACTTGACTCTCAACCCGCTTATTGAACAATAAAATCCAAGCGATCAGAACAAGGCCTAACCATAGACAATTCTGCACTGGTCTCTTAACCCCATATACAAAATACAGAACCCTTTTACGCAAAAGAAAATTCCTCTCAATGAAAAATACTGCAATCCTAATCCCCCAACCAGATACCAATTGTCCACAAATGAGTACCAAAATCATCACCTCCCATTTCCAAATCTTCAACTCCCATAGGCTCTTTGTCCTCAAATAAGGAATATAAAGAGTGCAAACTAAAGCAGCAGTGATTAGAATCAGACTGGTCCATTGCAGAACAGTTAGAGCATTGAACTTACCAGTTTTAAACTCCTCTGGAAGATCCTCCTCCAGAAAAGGATCGTCGCCGTCATCATCGTCAATCTTGCCGAGAAACCCCGATCGTAGCTGTCCAGATTTAGGAATGAGGCCGGAGAGCTGATTAGGTTTTGGAGGCGGATCTATCAATCTCGACTTGCTTTTCTCCCTCCACGAATGAGATTTACTCTGAATCGAAAGTTCCCTGTGAATAGACAAGTTAGATGTGCACCTCGCAGCCTCTTCAACAGAGCCATTATGAACACCAGAGACAGTCGAAGATCCACGATGTTCGCGGTGAGTTCTTGGCAATGGCGGCTTTCCTACTTCGAACTCTTCGTGAAAATCGCGAGAGTCTCTAATCCGCCTTCGAACGGACTCATCGCTCGAAATTTCAGGCGAATCCAGTTGAAACGGAGATTTAAGATCCTTAGAAGTTCCACTCAACGACGATTCCGCCATAGGAGTAGTAATCCTATCCAGCCGCAGCTCCTCCATTTCTAAATCCATATCCAAAGCAGTTTCGCCTCTAATTCTCTGCTTATCAAGAAATTCACTAATCAACCTAGTCGGCGGATCATCCACACTACTACCACGCGGCACAAATTTAAATAAATCCTCAATTCTATCACCTCCATCACTATACCTACTCGCACTTTCCCCAATTCCAACTCCAATTCCATCATTATCGTTCCAGAAATCGTACTTGGATTCCCGCCAAATGTTGCTGCCAGTGACGGCAGAGTCCAGAGATCTGGAGACAGCCGAAGAACCGCCACCGTCGATCTTGAGAACGATCTCCGTGCGGTCAGATTGTTCTTGGTCACTAGGTTCATGATCGAAAAGAATGGGGAGCTCCTCGAAATTGATGTCGCTTCCATTTCCGCCAGCAGAAATCTTCCTGGTATGCTTGAAAGATACATTGCTTATGAAGGATTTCTTAAGCGAATCCATCAGTGATGATCAGTGCCTCCAAAAGAAATCGGAATTGAAGGAGAGGAAAACGGGATTTGAGAGAAGAAGAAAATGGCGGGAGAGAGATTTGTTGAGCGATTTGCATGGGGATTTTAGTTTTTTTAATTCAACAAAATTCAAACAAACAAACTCTACACCACAAATAGTTCCGTTGGAGTAAAATCTAACTGACTATAGTTTTGGTTTGGTAATATCGTTTTTTTTCCAATAAAAGCTCCACCAAAATGAAGTTTAACCAATTTTAATGTAAGATTTTCAAATTTAAAAAAAAAAAAAGAAAAAAAAGAAAAAAAGAAAGCACACACCTCATGTAAGTCTTTCTTATTGTGTTGAATTAAATTAATATCAAACAATGAAACTACTGCATTACTAATTTTTTTTGACATTTCAATAATGTTCATTTTTAGTCACGTCTTTATTTTTTTTTAAATTAAATATTTTTATTTTTGACATTTCAATAATTTTCGTTTTTAGTCTTATATTTCAAAATTAAACATTTTGTTGTTGACATTACAATA
>JBBMEG010000001.1:7039568-7050527 GCA_037832605.1 Cyclanthera cordifolia | reverse complement strand
ATTTAAATTTAGTTGAGTCAAAATTACATCTTATAATTAATGTTTTTATTATCTCCATGACTAAAATTTAATATTATTAAAATTCAAAGTTTTTTTTTATTTTGAATAAATATAATTTAGACCAAATGTAAGGACTAAAAAAAAAATATTTGATTGATTTTATCAATTTTTGTACGGAAAAAACGAAAGAGAAAAGACAAATATTTTTATTAATTTTATTTGATTGAATATATATGTATAATTTTCCCATAAGCAATTATTATTATTTATTTTTTAATCATGATTTCCTTTTGAGTAGGTAGGGTTTTTTTTTTTAGATTACAACAATTGAGGATAGAGGGAGTCGAACACGTGACCTCATAGATCTTCAAAGTTCGCTGATGTCGTTGAACTACTCTTTTGGCTAGTAGATAGGTTAAATGATCATCAACCTTGACTATTACTATTGCAATCTTATTTATTATTATTATTTTAATTTTGAAAATAGTATATATTTCAAATAAAAATATATATATTAGTCTTTGGAGTATAACTCATATCGTATACAATTGAATAATTCTACTCATAATACTTCAATAATGCTCAATTTTAGTACTGCTCAATTTTAATTATTGAGATACAAAATTGTTAAATATATAAAATAATATTGATTAGATTTATTTCAAATTTCAATATATTAATAAATTAATTATTGTAGTTTTGACATTAATTTCATTTTGTACCATCTAAGTCAATAAGAATCAGCTGAGTCACACATCAATCTCAACACGTCAAAGTATTTTAATTGTGATCATGTCTTTGTTCAAATGCTAAATATGTTTGATGTTGTGAAAATATAAAAGAGGGATGGGTTCTCTTGTTTGACTACTAATTTTATCACATCAAGCCCTAGTTAATTATTATTTTTCTTGTTAATCTCTTTTCTCACCCTTTTAGCACTAGCCAAACATAGTCTTTAGTTGTGATTATCTCCAACCAAACCGTCAAACCAAATAAACTTCAAACCCAAAATCGTTAGTCGGTTTAAACAGTTATCTCAGCTAAAAAATAAATTGGTTTTTTCCCCTCTTGTTAATCGACGAAACTAAAAATAACAGCCAAAAACAGAAAAGAATTTAGAAGATGTGATATTAACTTTTGTTTGTTTGAAGGTTGTAATAGAATGTTCATGGATGAGTTATGAAAAGTGGTTGAGATGTGATATGGTCTGACATTTATGAATATTTTAATTTTTTTTATTTTGTAAATATATTTGAATAAATAAGAGTGAAAAAAAAAAAAAAAAAAAAATGTAAATTGTGCCACATGGCACTGCAATGGGGGCAGTCTGCCCCCACCTTAATCCAGACAAGTTCTCGGAAGAGGAAAAAAAAAAAAAAAAAAACTTAAAATTAGTTTTTAACTAAAATTCAACCCCCATTTTACAAACAACCCTAGGGTGACGATTCAAAACAAGTTCTGAAAATTTCTTTTCGTAAAAGCTACAAAAAATCACAACGATCAACGCCTTAATATAAGAAGTAAAGGGGAAAAGAAGAAAAAGAAAAACTTCAAATTTTTCCACTATGAGAAATAAGTAATCGGTTAGAAAAATTGACCAAGTAAATAAATGAAGGAAAAAAAGAAAAAAGAAAAAAGAAAATGAAGGTGGAAAAGTTACAAAGTAAAATGTTGTGGACAAATTACTATACATGATGATGATGATGGCGAGGTTGGATATTAGCCAAACCCAAGCAATGTTAAAGTTGGCAACCATCTTCTGTTCACTTCTCACTAATGTTTTTTCGTCTCAACACAGAAAGGAATCCACGATTCTCCTTTCTTCGTTCGTCGCCGTCTTCTGACACCTGCACAAAATGTTACATGCTACGTTTTCAAGAGACATTCTTAAATAATAATTATAATAATACGTTTAAATTTAGACTGTATATATAATATGCTTC
Organism: Cyclanthera cordifolia; assembly: GCA_037832605.1. NCBI lineage: Eukaryota > Viridiplantae > Streptophyta > Magnoliopsida > Cucurbitales > Cucurbitaceae > Cyclanthera > Cyclanthera cordifolia. The sequence goes on along the minus strand of JBBMEG010000001.1, from coordinate 7,048,584 downwards.
ATGATCTTACCTCGTCTTTGGTCCTTGATCCTTTAAAATTCCCGAATTGCTAAATGCATCAAACGCTTTAACTTTCGGAACAAATTTACTCATATATTTTAATTTCCCAGTTAAATTGTTCAATAAAAATTAGGTTAAAATTTAATTTACCAATAAATTTATGAGTGCGGATGAAAATTATGACCTCATTTGATAACTATTTCGTTTTTTGTTTAAGAAATTTAAACTTACAGCTACTACTCCAACACATAATTTTCATAGCTTTGATACCTACATATTTACATGTTTTGAAAAACAAAATCAAAATTTGAAAGCTAAAAAAATAGCTTCCAAATACTTATTTTTGGTTTATAAAATTTGATTATGATTCATATACTTTACGAAAGATGAGATATATATATAGAATTGAGGTAAAAATATACTTAATTTTTAAAAATCAAAAACAAAAAACAAAATAGTTCTCAAACAAACCCTATATTATTGATGGGTCAATTAAGTTTTATGGGTTCAGTAACATTGACTGATTGATATTAAATATGAGCCGCATTGATAATCATGTAAAGGAAGAATTTAAAATATATTTTGTCTCTAAAAAATTTGATAGAATAGCTCGACAACATATCTTTTTATTTATTCACTCGATCAATGAGCAAATACAATGGACACCAGAGTTAAACCAAGTCCCTAGAGAAACATACAACGAAATCAGTTGGCATAGATTTAAAATTTAAAGGGAACATCATGTTACAAAGTACATTATTGTTATTATCTGCATATGTGAGTGTCAGCTTCTAGACAGATGACAATTCTAATAAATTGAACATATTTTGTTTAACCACTTTATGATTTCTATTTGATGATTAGGTCAATCCATAATAATAGTTGGTAAGGAACTTCATTCTAGTCATTTCTTTTTCTTTTTTAAACAAATATAAAGCTTAAGACAAGTAAAAAGAAGCAGAGTCATCGAGAACTTACTTCCTTAGTTATCTGCAACAATATATCGATAATTTCAGAGAAGTCGGGCCGGCATGATGGGTCTTGCTGCCAACATTTTTCTAGCAACTCGGCCAGCTTGGGATTGGTGTGCTTTGGAATAGTAGGCCGTAAACCCTGAAAAAACATATAAGAACCGATTACACTACATCATTTTGTTAATTGTAAATCACATTTCGCTTTTTTACCATGGGTTAGATTGTATTTACCTTGAGTAAGCTATTGGGTTTGTTCATTGTAAATCACATTGTGTACTTACATAGGTTGAAGTTAGGGTTTTTCTAACAATTAAGAGTGTGTGCTACATAGCATTATACAAGTTCGTATTTGGGTTCATTCTTCTTTGAAAGGTTAAAAGAGCCATCATTTGTGTCTTTAAAGTTTCACTTTTATCTCGACAATTTTGAATGGGAATATGTATCTCTACGATTTGACTAGTGGATGTAGAGCTTTTTCTTGAATCACTTTAATTCGGTATGTCGTTCTTTACTCCATTCTTCTTAAATTATTTTGATTCATCTCATTTTAATATTCAATTTTTGCTTGAATTTAGAAGAAATCAGATTAGATTTCTCAACAGGGTTACTTTACGGCCTCCAAAACTTATCAATTTAATTCTAATTTTGACTTGCTATACAAGATTCAGATTCAAATATCATACAGCTAAATTTTATGGGATCTGTGTCGTACCTTTTGTACCACTCCGACTGCAGCTTGTAAAGGGGTTAGGAATTCATAAGGTAGCTGGCAAGCAAAACAAGACGCCTATGATTTATGGGAAAGAGAAAAGCTACAAACTATATGCTGCAGAGAGAGGGAACGAGTTACCAAATTGATAGATGGCGATTTATTATACCTTGCCAGTTAGCAGCTCCCATAAGACAATTCCGAAACTGAAAACATCAGCTTTGTGACCATAAGGTTTGTGTTCAATAACCTTCAATATGAAGCAACTGGAGTAAGAAGATGACAAGATGAGAAGTAAATATATACCAGTAATAACATTCAGCTAGTTTTTTCAGATTGACGAAAAGGAAGACTCAAATGATAGTTTAACTCGACGAGAAAACACTTACAAGGGCCCGTAGCGCTACGAGCTTAAACACCCGGGCACAAGCATCCCTCAAAGAGATGAGAATCATAAGTATAATGAAGCATAAGATGAAGGGGGTTTTTATTCTTTTTTAAGTTTTGGACTCTGTTTATAGATTGTTGTTAGGAATGACACCCCAACAAGTTCTTCACTACATGATTTAAAATAATAAAAATGAAATCTAAGGTGCAGGTGCAACACACCTTGTGTCACCTCAGTTCACTTTGGCATTTAGAACTGTCACCAAACGTGTCAAAGAAAAGCTATGGTCTTCAAAACTGGCATCACTGTACGTCTGTACGTGTATAAAAACATAAAAAATCTATTTCTGCAAATATGCTCCATTTCATTAAGATCACATTCATCTGAATATTTTTTTAAGGTGGTTTTCATGTACGCGAAAACGGTGTTTTCGATAACTGGGAAACTAAGCTTAGACATATTACAAACTAAGTGACACCCACGCCCGTCCCAAAACCTAGACCCGTGAGACAATAAGTGATCTTACAATATGTTAGTTTCTATAACTATAGTACCATTGGGCATTGATATATATTCCAGTTCTAGAGTTATAAATCATAATCAATTGCTGGCCGAAAACCACATATTCAAGTATGTAATCTGAAATTTGTGCCCAATAACATGGTAGAGGGGTACGAGTTAAAGCCTCATCAATACTGAAACAGTGAAATATAGTCTACATGTTTACATGAATATACCTCAGGAGCCATCCACCTATATGTCCCAGTTTCTGCAGTCATAACTCCTGATTGAGATTGCACTCTGGCAACACCGAAATCAGCAACCTTGACAACCTGCAGTGTGAGGTAGTGTGAGAGAGATGCACATATTTAGAATTATAAAACAAATTTAATTATAAAATTTACACATGCAACTACATGTTCAAAATATTTTGTACAAGTCCATCTACAGTAAACAAATTTGTAACAACCCATCACAGGTTGGCTCAATGGTCAGCCAGACACGCTTATGTTTTAGAGGTCCCATACGTTCAAAGGATGACAGCCAGCTCACAATGATAGCTAAATATCCTGCCTTTTAATTTTCATTGAACAAGAAATCGACATAGAGCAAAGAGAAGAAAAATGTAGGCATAAAAGAACCTCCTACAAAAAGAGTCTCAACACTAACTAAAAATTGACAATTACAAACAATGGTAAGGTTTAATTGCAAGGATTCTATTACTTTGGTAGAGTAGTCGCTTAAGATGAAATTTTGAGGGTCCAAGAGTAAAAAAGAATAACCACAATTGTTCATGAATCATGTTTTCACTTATCCTCGAGATAATTGTCTAACGCAACAATATTTAATGCTAGAAAACTTCAAAAATAGACTATCACGATGTAATTACATGTTGTAAAGCTGTAAATAAATTAATTAAACGATAAATTATAAATGTGGAGATACAGGCTAAAAAGTGAATATTTCAAGAAAGTTGGAATATTAAGAACTAACATTGAGTACAGCATGCATGACATCTAAATGAAAAACTGGAAAGAAATTAAATGAAAAAATGGAAAGAAATTGTTCTTACTTCATTTTCATCCATCAGAAGATTGGCGGCCTTTAGATCCCTGTGAATGATATTATTTTGGTGCAAGTAGTTCATTCCCTTGGAGACATCAATGGCTACCTTGAGCAAAGTTGGAAGCCTGAAAGTGCCCTTTTGTTTATGTAGATAGTCATAGACACTTCCACCGGACATAAATTCTGAAGTGAAAAAATAGAAAATTGACTTCCAAATTGAATCCAAATAAGTAATTCATACTTGCTCATTTTGTCAAATAGGGTTAAAAAGAAAATTTGATGAAATATTTGCCTCATTTACCTGTTATAATGCACAAGCTTGGAGGCTTCGTACATGCACCTATAAACTGAACGACATTCTTATGCCTGACCTTTCTGCAAGTCACAAAAAATGGTTGATCGAAAGGTTAATTGCATGGAACTTCATGAAAGTAGGTTAGCTAAACCTCTACATACATCACCAGAACAAGAAAGTGAGAAAATGCATTAAAAAGAGAAAAACTACAGAAATAAGTCTTTGCGGGGATATTTATTTTCAAAAGACAAATTCACAATCGAATAAATGAGCTTAATGCGACAATTAGAAAAGTATTCAAGAGCGCTAATTATAACCGGCACCAGATAATCAGTCAATTATTTACTTTCTTCCATTTCAAAATCTGGGTGTAAAAAGAGTCTTTGATAATATATCTTAATGTTCTATCTTGGTGCAAGTTTGTTCCTCTTCCTCTTTTCCATAACTATAGTTATAACTCTCTCCTAACTAATTGGAGAGGTCTTTGCCCAATCTTGTAATTTCATAGTTATAATGAAATTGTTTCTTATCCAACCAAAAATAAAATCTGGGTATAAAAAGTAAGCTCACAAAATGAGAGAAACTTATGGAACTCATTGATAGTTCCGATGTCACGGCGAAGAAAATAAATTACAACCAGCGAAAAACATATGTTGGAACAAGAGATTATCAGGGAGCTAATTTCTGACCTACCTCATAATGTATACCTCCTGGGCAAACTCACTTTGCATATCTGAATTTACACGTTCAGGTTTAAGGACTTTAATAGCCACTTCTTGACTGCAGTATGTACCTTTATACCTGATTTTGTTGACAAAGATATTCAGGCTTACATAAAACTATACCAAACAAACTCAAATAAGAGAAGCATGAAGAAACATTCGAAACTTACAGATCACCATATGACCCAGATGCAACTTTATGCTCGAACTTCAAATGTCTAGGATTAATTTCCCATACATCAGTCCCATCTGTGGGTATTTCCACCCGATTAGGTTCAGATTTAGTTGATATATCTCTCTCCCCTACAGGAGAGGAGGATTTATAATTTGGCCACACCAGACTCTGGAAAGAAAATAAGAATTCCAAGCAGAACTGATTACAAATTCGTCGTGAAATAATAAGTAGACAATGAAAGGGGAAAATGGAACAGAAAGTAGAAACTAGAAAGCAAAGCATTGTCAACATGAGTTGACCAAGCAAACAATCATAAAACAAATTGAAATCTAGATGCAACTAATGATTAAATAAGGAGCTACCTCAACCTGTAAGACTTCCTTCTCTAATGCAGTCTTCAATCGCTCTGTTTCCTGTTCCAATACCAAAATACAGAATAGATTTGAGCATTGGTTATAGTTTCAGCATCTTTGTACGAGATAGAAAACCATCCAAAACCAGAACCTTAGTTATCCCATTTCTTACCTTCCGTCCTACCCGATTAAAATTAGAAAATGACAAATATTAGAGGTTCAAAATTTATTGGCACCTAGTATATTGCTACACATTATAGAGGTGGACTTGAAGGCATTACACTTTCACTATTGACATGATCACAATCGGAGCCCCAGGCTTACGGCTAAAGCACAGATAGGCCTTTCCAGTTTCCATAAGGGAAAAAGAACAAAGCAGGCCAAGATTCCTTATCTTTGTTTTCCTATACTTCGGAAAGGGAAAATATAAAAAAGGAAACTATATTTCAGTTCAGATGTATCTAAAAGAATAATATACCTCATAGGGCCACCCATCAACTACAAAAACGTCCAAGGAGTAACCATCAACAGTGGAAAATGCATGTGCCTCCTGGATGTTCAGCCCAATCTCCGCGAGCAAGGATGTCAACTACAAATTTACAGAAAACAGCAGCAGATCAGCACAGTAAAAGATTCAGAAACTTATTCAGACACTTTATATGACTAGTCATTAGTAAGACCAAATTTCAAATGGATTTAGTGTCTAGTGATAAGAGCTTCCATGTAAGCTGAGATACCTATGAATTACTAAATTACTGGACATAACTGGCTTATATGAAAGAGGTTTTACAAAGTGCCTAAAGCTATTAACCAATTGACAGGACCATAGACGACCAACATAAAAATACCATGAGCCTCAAATGTGTGCGAGATACCTGACTGAGAAGTTTTGGCTTGTCATCCGTTGAGAAAGTTATTTCATGCATTGGCCTACATTATTTACCAAACCAATAAAGAAAATAAATAAATATGATCAAAAGCACAAACATTTGGTAGAGGGAAAAACAATATATCAAGTTTCATAAAAAAAGGTTTGAGTTTAGGAATAATTAATAAATGACTTTTCTTCTCACAGATGTACTGGTACGAAACAGATAGATCTTCTAAAAAATAGATCATTTGTAGTCTTCGATTAAATTATTAAAAATCAATAAATGCAGGGAAACTATATTTGTTTGCTTTACCGGAAAAAATGTGTTCTGGCATGTACAGAATGATCATCCTCCTGATCCTGAGCATTGTTGGCTTCAAGGGCGAGAGCTTCAAGGTTAGGAGATGACCCAAAGGCAGGTGGTGGATGTATGCTGAATTTATAATCATCCAAATATTCCATACATTATTAAAAAGATATCAAATACTAAATCCACACTACAGAGAAATAAGATGTGATTAAACAGCTAGATTTTCAATAAAAATACATAAGTTAAAATAATCAGAGTTTACTGATATAATCATAAAGAACGTATAAAAATAAAGGCATACCTCTGCCTGCTCACAAAATTTGAAGCATTATGATCAGTGTCTTTTACAGGATATGAATCAGCAATATCAGCTAAATTCCCATCAGAAATGGCTTGAACCTAGAGGTGTATGATTAATAAAAAATAAAAAATTTAAATTTTTTTTACTGAAGATGCCTCGAAGCAGAGTGAGAAGGGAAATCTCACAAGTACTTATCATAAACCTTACGATAGAAATTTTAAACACAAAATAAAAACAAATAAATGCCATTGAATTTTTTATTAACAAAAAAAAAAAAATCTAAAATCAACAAAACTTCCTACCACAAATCATTAATAAAAGAATATGTGAATTAAGATGAAAAAAAACATGGATGCTATAAGAAAAGCTCTGACAATGATACTTGCAACAGATTTAGAAAAGCAAAGCTGGAAGTCTAAGATTACAATGAAAGTCAATTGGCCTGGTGGTCAAGAATGTTGGTTTTCATGCTTCGAATGCCTAAATTCAATTGCATTCTTCTTCTTTGTTACGTAAACACAAACAGTCCATATTAATGAATTTATCCATCTGTTATTATGTGAAAGCATAGTAGAAGAGTCAATTTAGCCTGTTGTATGATACAATAATTTGTTCCTAAATCACAGTAAGATCTAAAGAAAGAAACGGCGTTCCAACCATTACGAAAAATGACTAACCAAATAATTTGATGATGAAACATAAATAACTGCTGACCAATCATCAAAGACCAGAAAAGAGGGGAAAGATAAACGCTCAATGACACATGCTCACCTGCACTAGGCGAACTTCAATAGCAGGTCGATTTGCAGGATCGTGAGCAAATTGCAATAATCTTTTATGCATGAGAACATCTTCTGCCCTCTCCACATTAACGTCAAGAGCATATCTGCAGAGCATTGAATCTAATTGATCGACTATTTGTCAACCGAACAAGGAGAAAAAAAAAAGAAGATAGGAAACACAAAGACTAAGCTGATAAAGTCATCAAGCAAACTCAGAAAGTGTTCAGGACGACCATAATTAGCAATGAAGTAGGAGCAATCAAGCAAAAAGAACTTTCAAAGCAAAACTCGTATCAATTCTGTTCATTCAACAGAGCAAAACAACAAGTGTCCACTCTCCAATATCAGTACAAAATCCGCTCTTATCCACTCCAAAACTGAAAACCTGATCCAATTCCAATCCGATAAAAACAAAAACAAACAAATTCCGAACAATACATGCAATAACAGCAACGATTACCATAAGAAACAAAAAATCGACGCCATCCAGAAATCAAAACCTTGAAATCAGCGATGAATTGAAGAAAATCGAAAACCTCGATCAAGAAAATGCGAAAAAAGAGTAAAAACGAAAAGAAAGAAGAAATGTAGGACTTAAGAGAGAGGAGGACTGAAGCAAAGAGTAGGTTAAAGATACCGAGTAGGAAGGCGATTGAAATGAAGCCACAATTCGTCGTCGAAACCAGGCTGAATGGCTTCATCGTTGTTGGAATCCTTCAGACGGCGTAAAACCTCATTGTAGACCTCAAACTTCTGCCTCTGTTGCCGAGTCTGCGCCGGCGACGAGGAATCGTACGCTCTACTTCCACAGCTCTCGTTATCATCCATAGCCATTAGGGAAAAAAATGAAGAACGTAAAGGCCGAAGAGAGAAGAGAGGAATAAAATGCGAGAAGCTTCCGATCTTTCTTTTGTTTACAGAGAAGGTTTTACGTGAAAAAAGCAAAACGATGGTTGATTGTGAGAAAAGAAACGTGAACCAAAACCAAAAAACCAAGTTTATATGAAGATCCACAGAATTAATAGGGCAAGATGCAGACACCAAAATGGAAATTAATATTTTAATTCAATGAATTAATTACAGATTAGAAAATTAAAACAGTTATCTCAACCCAAATAAAAAAAAAATTAAATAAATAAATAACCGAGAAAGTAGGTTCGTGAACTCTCCCCAAACTTTCTTTTATTTGTTTCATATTTTAATTACCCAAACACCCTTCAACTTTGACAATGTTTCAAAACTATCTCATTTTATTCCAAAATTTTGTATGAACTTTTTTTTTTTGACACGTGATTTTTTTTTTTAATTCAAATGGGGCATGTGAACCACAAACTCTATGTATAGAATATTATTGCTCTCAAATAAATTAAGAGTTAAATACCAATTTTCATGATCGAACTCGTGACGCTAGTGTTAAACCCATAACGTATGTGAAAATTCCTTTTTTAGTTTGTCAAAAAGTGCATATTTTAAGTCATTTTTTTAGTACAAATTAGAGAAGATGAATCACAAAACTTACATAAAAAATGATACAAATGAGACCCAAACAACTAATTGAATCGATGTTTAT
>JBBMEG010000001.1:7026206-7039468 GCA_037832605.1 Cyclanthera cordifolia | reverse complement strand
GATGATCTATCATGTCAGATGTTATCGTCTGCTGACTATGTTCCACGACATCGAGATAATGCTTTTTTTGTTTCTGATTTTGTTTTTTCGAAGGATTATAATTTAAATGTGATTAATGTTTTCACATTCGACTGAAAAATGAGCAACCTGCTGGTTTTCTAATAAATATTTTGGTTTAAAATAATATTTTAGTTTATATGGTTTCTGCTTTGTTTTATTTGTAAACTGTATATTTTAATTTCGAAATTTTTATGTTTTATATATTTTCAGTCATCCAACTTTTAAAAGTCAAATTTTAATTTTTTAATTTATTTTATTCTTAACCTTTTAAAATAATTTAAAATTTATCTACATGATGTTTTGAAGTAAAATATTTATTAGAATTAATTTAATAATGTTAATTATTTTTAATATAAGTAACAAAACTATGATAATTTTGTAAGAAAAAATTTACACAACTTATTCAATAAAAACAAAATTTAATTTTATAAACTAAAATTAAATATAATTTTAGGAAGTAAAATAAACTAAAATAAAGACTATTAACTAAAATAAAATAAACTTAAAAGTTCAACCACTAAAATTCAAACCAAACTCAAAGTCAATTAAACCAAAACGAGTATATAACTCAAGTGATATTAGTGATGATCAATTGTTCGAATTATTACTCTTTAAGTAAGATTTGGAGGATAGGAGAGGTGAAAAAGTAGAGAAATAAGAGAAAATGGAATGATATTTGAGATATGAAGTAATATGGTTTGGAAATTTATATTTTAGAGAAAAGAAGTTAAAATTTTTTTTCGTAGAGATTTATATTCAAGGGGAGAAAATATTTATTTTAAATTTAATTTAATATAAAAATTGATATGAGATTTGATGCGATATTAAAAAAAAAAAAAAAAGAAAAGTTTGATAATGAGTTGAGAAAAGATTGCGATTTATTAAAAACAAGTAATTGAAATGGTTTCCTCCAAATCCAAACACCCTACATGACGTGATTTCATCGAAGCATACCTCAGTTAGGCGTGATGAGTTTCTTCTTCTCTTTCGTTTTTATTTATTTATTTATTTATTTTTTTTTTTAAAGAATAGATAATCGTTTCTTCCCTATTTTAATTTGAGTATGTTTATTTTATAATATAATGTATTTCTAATTTGTAAGTTTTTTTTTTTTTTTTGATAAGCATGCCAGATCTGCTGCTGGTCAGAGAGGATTATGATTTGAAAATTGTTTTGCTCCTCTTTTTCAGTAATGTCTCAAATATTAAATTAAAGAAAAGTAATACTTCAAATGTTATTTTTAAATATAGTATTTCAAATATTTAAAATTTAAAGAAACTGAGTTATATTTTTAAAAATTATACGTGTGTGTAGATTAAGTAGCTATATCAAGAATCAAGAATCGAGGTGTTTGGATGAATTTGGTACGGTTTGCGAATAATTGAGAATATAATAATTTCACAATATTATAGTTTTGAAATTAATATAATAACAAACCAAAGAAAGGAATTTCCAAAAGATACATCATGAGAATATATTATTTTTTGAATCAGAATAAAAAGCAACTCTATTCATAAGTCACCCCACAAATGAATCAAAACTGAGAATAATATTGAGAAAGATGGAAGAATTTTTATTCTTATTGTCTTTTTTTTTTATTGCTGAAATGGTTAATACTTCAACCATATACAATGAGGTGCAAACTTCGAGCCTATGGTTAACAAAAGTCAATAGATAGATATCTCCGATCATGAAATTTTAAAAGCTTAACGTTGATGTTTCCTAGAAAGTGGAGACGGGTTAGTATGAGACAACTCAAAAGGGCCAAGGTTGGTGGGGGGGATGAGAGAGCAAGTTTGAGAAGTTGCTCGACTAGAGCTACGGAAGGAGTGACCGTTCGGGAAGGTCTTGATTCTTTGCTAGAGTTAGGGATCTCTCATTTTCTTTCGATCTCGAGGGATTCAAATACTTCCATTGTTATCGATGTTACCATTTTAGATTTTTAAGATCCTCCAAATTCATCAACTTTATTGTAAATATAAAAGTTCAAGATCAAAATAAAACAAAACTCATCCTCAAGGGAGTGGCGCAGTTGGTTGAATACTTGGGCTCGAAAGGTGTGCTCCCTCTCGATTCCCTACCTGTGACAATAGTTTGTAGTCTCCACTTCCTTGATGTATTCCTGTGTCGAGCCTAAGGACGGGTACGGTTACCCGTATATAGTGTAAAATAGCTATCTCAAAAAAAAAAAAAAAAAAAAACTCAAATTTTAAATATTAAAATTAGACTTTTGAAAATTTAGAAACCAAAATGATATTTTATCGTAGTTCGATTGTTTTGGTTTATTGAAGCTTTCTTTAGAAAAAATAAAATAATTAAACTATCCATGCGGTAATTTTTTTAAAAAAATTTCAAATTCATGAAAATATTTTCGAGTGAAAAAATTACTTTAAGCACTTAAAAAATCAAAGCAGCAAAAAATGCATATTGTTGCAAAAAAAACATGATCAAAATGGAGATAGGAATTTGGTGGTTACATAATCATATAAAGAAACAAGAGAATAATGTAGTTTAGCATTGTCTTTGAAAAAGAGAAATGGATGGACTGTTCAATGATAAGCCATCCGATAAATTATGTACAAACATTGGGCAAACTAGTTTATGTTATATAGATAAAATTACTTTACATACACAACCTTAAACAAGAGCATGCAAACCTAAATTATGTCATGGAATCAAAGGATTAACCTGCATCATGTTCAGCATCTGCCATGTCGTCATCGTCATAGATCTCGCCCCCACCATTAAAGAGCCACTGTTCGAATTCATCATCCACCTCGTCTTCGTAGTGGTGCATATAGAGAATGTCTGAGCTATCCCAATGGTCGGCACCCAACTCTTCGCCATGGCATGCTACGTGCAAGAACGGTCTACTTCGGGCCAAGGCGTCGACCAAGTCGCGGTTTAGACTTCCGGTCACACCCAACCATCTCAACCTTGGAAAGTATGGATTCTTTAACCATTTGAATGAGAGCTGTGTAAGGCCACCACAGTTGTACAAATCCAACAGCCGCAGGCTACTACCATGGCGTTGGTCTTCGTTGACCTGCATCGAGGCCAATGCCATGACCGAGGTATCGCCAATGAGTGGGCATTGACGCATACGGAGTTCGGATATCGCAAACTTGCTTCTTGTCAGTTGTAGAATCGCAGCATCGGACAGGTAAGGAAGGTTGGATAGGTCTAACTCTTGCAGTTCTATTTTAGGTAACCCATCAAATAGAACAGTGATGGATTTATCTGTAAGCCTCTTGCAACCTCTAACAGACAACGAAACTAATGAGCTCGTAATCATGGGTCTTAAGTGAGACAATCCTGCATCACTAATATCCGACCCGTCCAAAAGCAATGTCTTAAGTTTTGGAATCGTACTGATAGCTTGAAGAGATTCATCCCGAAGGCTTCTGCAATCTCTTAAGTCAAGAAAATTTAGATCCTTGTTCAACGATAAGTTTTTTACGGCATCGTTTGTTAGAAGACTGCACCATCTTAAGCTAACATGTTTCAAGGAAAGAGAAGTAGCAGACATGTCATGAAAAACTAGATGGGTTAATTGGATTCCATGGAACACCCTAAGCTTGTTTAAATTAGAGAACGTGTGAAGAATTGTCCTAAACCCGGTGTCTGTAACACGACAAAAGCCTCCGAGACAGATGCTTTCCAGGTCTGCACACCCATCGGCCATTAAGAGAATCCCGAGATCATTTACTCTTCTAAAATAAGTTACAAGAAATTCCTGACTTCGCACCAAAGAGAGATGCTTCAATTTTGATAGCTGATTGATTTGTTGAAGGCCAACATTGGTTAGGTCAAAAGAAAATCTTGGTTCAATGATGGGAGCATCTTGTAGTTCCAGATGAGTCAAGGAGACAAGGCCTTTTGATATTGCACCAACCATAGCATCAGTTATGTAGTCCACTGAAAGGCACAATTTTTCAATGCTAGGCCACATGGATGGACCGACACGATTCACAGAATTTCTGATACCCGGATTTTGGCTAAGCAGTTCGGTGACGGTAACAGAATAGATACAGCCAATCTCGAGAGAAGTTAGCTTTTCTGAAGCCATAGCCCAGACTCGAGCAAAATTTTGACGAAGGAAAAATGAGACATCAAACATCAGGGTTAATGCCTGTAAATGAAGACAATACATCAAGCATGTAACACAATCATGAGCCAAAAAAGAGAAATTTGAACTCAAAAAGAGAGAATAGATCTGTAAACTGTAGTTAGGTTCAATTAACTACCAATGCAAAACCAAACATGATAAGAATGCTAGTCCAGGTGTTCTTTCTGATGCTGTATAATCTTGTTTGGAGAGAGAAATTTTTGGCTCAAACCAAACTTTTGCATAATATTTGCTATTCCTCGCTACATGATCTGAATGCCTAAGTCACGTTTGATAATCATTCCATTGTTAGCTTTTAGTTTTTAAAAATTTGTGCTAGTTTCCACACAGATTCTTTAGTATAGTTTTCATCTCTATTAAACGAAGAAAATTTTGAATTCTTAGCCAAATTTCAAAAACAAAAAGTTCGTAAAATCTACTATATTTTGTTTTGTAGTTTTCATAATTCGACTTTGGATTTTGAAAACACATTTAGAAAGTAGATGAGAAAACAAAGAAATTTACAGGCGAAAGTAGTATTTATAAGCTTAAATTTCATCAACTAGAAACCAAATGGATATTAAATGGGTCTCATAAATTAGAACAATTATTTAAGGAGTGTATAACAACTAAACTAGATTAATAAGACTGTCATTTACCTATAAACCTTCTTTCTTATAAAAAAATAACTTATAAACCTTTCTTTAAGGGTCTTAAAATCACCGTGTGCTCTATCAAAACGATTGTAAAACCATAATTGAAAAGACAACTAGCTCTTGGAAGTATGAATGTTAATGACAGAATTGAGAAATCCGACCCAGAAAGTTTTTAACCTCCAAAGGTGTGAGCTGTTCACGGTGGACGAAGAAGACTTGGATCAGCTCTTCATTCTTTGCTCAATTTACAGGAAATTAGTTTAAGCTCCATGCTAGTTACAAGCAGTGGGCAGAATTGGATTTAACTCTAATGCCAAGCTTACTTAGATTCACTTAGAATCACACTACTCACTAAGAGATTTGGAAAACGAGAAACATAAGAGTTCTTAGCGATGGAAAGAAACTTTTTGGGATAGGGTTTGAACCTCTAGTTGGCTTTAGTAAACAAAGCATTTAATCACCGTACAACTTCCATTTGGGCCAAGAGCTGGAAGGCCATCGTTTCCTCTTCAACTTGATTGTAAATCTCACAACACATGACAAAGAGCAATTAACAATCCCACCAAAGCCATCCTCATGCTTGCTTAAAAATTCTTCTAAGACAGTCCACAATCGGTTAGCATAACGCTTGCAATTTGTGTAAGAAAGAAAGCAAAGAAAGCTTTAATTAGGACCAGAATAGGAAGTTTGATCTTCTTGATATGCCAAGACAACATTGTCCTAAAATGGTCATGGGTCCAATCTACACTAACCAAATCCAATGTATTTCTTGTTAACCAAATACAGTAGGGTTAGACGACAAATTGGCCTGCACACTCACCGATATAAAAGAAAAAAGACTTCATTGTCCTAATACAATTACTTAAGCATTTCATTAATGAATTAACACATTAATATAACAGATAAGCTACTGAGTCTTACTTCCAACCGTGTGCAACCACTTAGTAACTCTTCTAGATCCGCAATATGAATTGCCCGACCTCTTTTTTCAGCTACTGAACTCAAATAGAGGGACCTGGAGGGACATATCGACCCAAAAATCCAATAATAACAGCAACATTGAAACTAACACGAAATCACAAATAGCAATTTGACTTGAATGGGTAATTAATAAAAGAGTCTTTAGCTTAGCTTTTAAGGATCAAGACAGCACAAACCTTAGATCCTTGCAGCACCCTCCGATATCAGAAAGCAATTTCCCACTGAAATCAACGCAATTATGAAGATAGAGTTCATGCAAGGAAGGCCTCAGAAGAAGCTGGATAGCTGAATCATCGAGCTGACCACAATCTACCTTTAGGCTTCTAAGGAAAGGGTTTGGAGGCAGCAAAGGCCTCAGAAATTCCACCGTTGGAGAAATTTCCTAGACGAGAAAGATAAATAAATAAACCATTCAGCGATCAATTATTAGAACAGTCAAGTTTCAACTTCTTTTCTCTCAAAACTATCGATAAACAACCTAGCAAAGTAATTTCTAACAAACCTTACAAATAAAACCAAACGATTACCGAATAGAATTAACCACATCGCAAAAGAAAAAAAAGGGATCGGACTCGGAATTTGTCTCTCTTTGCGTTTGATCTCAAAAGGCTACTAAATTTATCTTTCAAAGAAGACGAAATCGAGAAATAGAAGAGGAATACTTACAAGGAGGTGGAAAGTGGGGAGAAAAGTGAGAATCTGCGAAGCACAGGAATGGAAGGTCCTGCAAGTGGAGGCAACGGAGCAGATGGAAGGCAAATCGAGCTTGGTCATGATGGTAGCGAGTACAGCAGAAGGAAGGAGATCGAGGCATTTAACGCTGCCATCCTCGTCCGCCATTGTTGGCTGTTGAATACAATTCAAGCTTCTTCAACGTTGATTCACTGGAAGATGGATCTGATTCAAGGGATCGATCGTCAACGACAAGTTTATCTTGATCCACGTCGAAGCTCCGACCCGTAGGCATATTTTTCGGAGTCTACAATGGCTTTACATTTATGTCACGTGGAGACATTTGATAGGTTGTAGGGTTGAGCTAACTATTACTAAGTAGAGTAGAGAATGAAGGGACTTCATCATAAATTTTAACAATAATTAATTAGCTGAGTTAAAGTGTTTGCTTGTGGTTTTTGAAACCAACATTTACAAATGGAGTTACTATTTAAAGTATTGTGTGGAAGGTTGGTTTGATCCTATGATAAAATAAAAATATTTTAAGGGCCTTTAAGAAAATTTTGAAGTAAATAAGTTGCAATACATATTTCAAACCTTTTAAAAACAAGAACTAAATAACCTCTTTAATGATATGTATGATTCCGAGTACAAAGGAGGTGAATAAGATTATGATAATTTCGAGTATTTGATCTACCGAGAATCATTTTCATATAATCCCGTTTTACCAAAATCACATTTTTATTTTCTCATAACAAAATTTTTAATTCTTTCTAATAACTATATTTCGTTCACATCATACTCATTATTTTATTTTTCTTATTATCATTCCCTCAGAACACAAATAATCATTCTTTAAATAATCATTTCATTCACTCTTAACTCAAATAATTATTTTTTTCATAATCATTATCGTTCATATTCTCTCTTAATTCTCATCACCACCATAATCATTATCATTCTCCTTATCAAAGACTTCAAGAACTTAACAAAAAGCTTTAAGCATAATATACATACATACACACACATATATATACACACACATACTTAAAGTTACATTTTATTTTGAATCAAGATTTATAGGAATCCCCATCTTCTCAATCTTAAATTACCAACAGTGCTTATAATTTATAATATGTTCCAGAGGCAAAAAATATAATATCGTCCAAAAAAAAAAATTTGCAGACATGTAGAAGGATGCCAAACTTGCATGTATAAAAGAAAAAGGAAACACAACAGTAAGAAGGTGACAAAAGATACACTAGCCATGCACTTTAGTAACAATTACTACCTTTAAACCAGTAAACTTTGTGATACATAATACATCAAGGTAAGGATCTTAAAAACATCAGAGTTCATTTTTGGTATTAATATATATATTTGGTTGATACCCTCTACTCCTTCGACATCAACGATATTCTGTCGACATTTACCCTAGTATTTCTGATATCGATAGGAATACTGACGTGTGTAGCGTAGCTATGTAAACTTCCCTCTATAACTCGATCCAGCTCTTGGGTAAAGGCAGCGATTTCGTCAACATTGTTCTGGTCCTGTTCCTGTTGCCTTGACATTTTCCAAAGAAAATGGTAAACAGCAAGTAAAAGTAAGACCTTCTAGTTTATATATTAATAGACTTTTAAACTCACCTAGTGTTGTAAAATGAAGGGGGTCCCAGTCCTCTTCTTATCAGCTTTCTAAACTGAAGCTCCTATCAGCAGCATAGTCTACAAAGCTATACAAAGGCATTACTCGATCACCATACTTCTCAAATCCTTCCAATTCCTTCTTAGCTTTGGTCCTCAGCTCCTCGGCCACCTTCTTAGCTTTCTCAATTCCGTAAATGCCAACATAGCTCTTCCCTTTTCTCTTCTTACTCTCATCGGTTTCATCGGGTTTCTTCTCGTTTTCTTCCAAAATATCATTAACTACCTGATATAACACACCAACTGCTCTTCCGTATCTTCTCAATCTCTGTACCTCGTGATCTTCTGCTCCAGCTAGTAGCCCTCCACACACTGCGGAGCATTGGCCTAATTCACCGAATTTCTTTTCTTGGATGAATTCAATGGAGTTTGGATCTCCCTCGAGGTCAAGAAACTGTCCAGCTGCCATGCCTCTGGAGCCGACAGCTCGGGCGATCTCGGCAACCACACGAAGCAGGCGGGACTCAGGAACAAGATCAAAGGGTGTGTGTGAGACAATGTGTTGGAAGCCAAGGGGGAAAAGTGCATCACCTGCAAGGATTGCCATGTCTACACCATAAACTGTATGGTTTGAAGGTAGACCGCGCCGTGAGGGATCATCGTCCATGCAAGGAAGGTCATCGTGGATCAATGAAGCTGCATGAACCTGTCAAAAGACCCATGATCAATTTGAGATACTAGTCTGAAATGTGTCGCAAACAGCTATTAAGATAACCTAGCGACACAAATTACATTGTTGCATAGGAGATGTTATCAAATTGACTTTGATTACACAAAAAAGTCAACGAGCTCTTCTATCAAAAGGCTAAAACTATATTCGACAGATAAAAGCCAGTAGTTTTACTCTTGAAGTTCGGTCCCAAATTGCATATTTTACCGTTACTTAGTTTCCATTTGTAGAAAGATACCATGACTTAGAAGTTGGATCGGAATGTCTTTTCTTTAGTTCAATGACATGGGGAGCTGAGGAGATTCAAACCTCCGACCTCGATCCAGAGCATAAGTCTTAATTAGTTGAAGTATATTCAAGATCTGGATATCACATCTAGAGATTAATGGAATTACAAACTCTGGGTAAAAGAAATAAAGAGACAGAATGAATCGGATGAAATGAATGGGCAAGGCATAATGAGTGGTTGAGGAAGAGTCTGACAAGTATAGATATAAGATAAGAGCAAATAACCAAGTAAAGCAGAGCTAGAAAAGAGTGTAGAGCACAAGATATATTCAACACTGAAAATTCTATCAAACTTTCTGTCCCCAACCATTCCTTTTGAGGGTTCCCCCACATTGATTTATCAGACCCTTTACGCAAGCAAAGCCTAGCAAGTGTAATTCAAAAGAAATAATCTCAAAATTTGAAACGTATTAAATCACCGACTCTGAGAACCAAACTCCGTAATGTTGTCAAACTTGGCTGTTCATACAGACAGAGACTAGTATATTTTCTAGCTAGAGATTGAAACGAACAGCCCTGTTTGATTAACTTGCCAATTAGAGACGTTTGATAGAATTATCACAACAATTGCAAGCATAATCGATACAATTAAGAAATAGTAACCGCAAGTGAATATTCGAATCTAGCAATTTGTAGTCGAACTTAGTCAACGTCCCAAGAAATAACAGAAAACGAAATTAAATCGAGTCTCAATCAAGAAACGTGAAATTAAATTAGAGAAGGAACGTAAAAAAACCATTTCGAGGGCACAGGCGGTGGGGAACGCAGCGAGGCGGTCGACGCCGAAGAGTTCGCAGGCGGCGACGCACATAACCGGAGGAGCTCGCTTGGCTCCTTCGGCCAACACGGAGTAACGCATAGCCTCGTAGATCTGGTCGGGGTACTGAATGGGAACAGCTTCATCCAGGCTCTGATTGATCTCGAGAATCAGCTTTTTCCAGTACGTTTTCAAATCAAACTGAATCGATTTGGGTTGTGGAGAAACCGATGAGGAAGATGCGAAAGAACATCGAATTGGAGTCTTTGGCCTTCCAAGATGCATTCTGAGAGAGGACGCCGCCATGATAGAAAACGCCATCTCTTTCTCTTTCTCTTTCTCTGTGAATTGAACAGTTGAAAAATGGAGTCTGAATGGAAGAGATAAGCAGAAGGAAGAGAAGACGATTGCGGGCAATCTGCAAAGCAAACCATGATCGTAAAAAGAAATGCTTATTTCTTTATAATTTGGCTCTTTCTATAATTTATATTTGGTTAAAATAGTATTTTTAGTTTTTTTTTTTTTTCGTAGATTCTTTTAACCCCACAAAATAAGTGTACTAATTTTTTTTATTACAATCTCTTTACTAAAACTACCATACAAACAAGTAATTACCTCGAAACTCACAACAAAATCACCACACAAACAAACAACTATCTACAAACTCATTTCAAAAACCATGAAACAAACAAATATTTGATAATAAACACTTCACTAAAACTATCAAACAAACGAGCTATTACAATAAAAAAAATCTCTAAACACTCATAATAACTACTCATACCTAAACACTCTATAAAATCTGAAACGAACACTCCTTTAAAATATTATAATATGTTTGGTGTGATGGAAAGAGTTGAGAATGGAAGAAAACTTATTGTTTGACCTTACAACTTTCATTCATCAATTACTATTTTATTTTTATTTTTCTTCATTTATCTTCCCATCCTGTTTCAAATGTAGTCAAACATGCACTTATACTAAATTTAATTATTGATTTTGTAGTTAATCTAATTGTGGTGTTCGGCCTATCAAATGTTAAATTGGTTTATAAATTACTTAAAAATTCAAAAAATAGTTGAACATGTTGAAAATAAAATAAGGGAGAAAAAGAATTAATTCACAAAAAAATAATATTAAGAACTATTTTTAGACTTCTTAAATATTTTGGGGATTAAATTTGAATATTTGATACTGTTCAATCACAAGTCTAAGGATCAAAATAGGGGACATCAAAGTAGAGAGACCAAAATAGTATTTTGACTTTTGTATTTTACCTAAGTGTTTGGTTTAAATTTTAAGGCCAAAATAATAGAAATATGACCAGTTTTTGTGTTACTTATGTAATTACTATGACTACTCTCAAGTAAATGAGAGTCAAATACCAATTTTCATAATCGAATCCATGATCACGATATTAAACTGAATTCTCACCGAACAATAAAACCTATGTGCCACCTATTCCATATTTCTTTTTTTTTTTTTCAAATTTAAAATATTTATTATTTTTTTCAAATTTAAAATATTATAATTTGAAATATAATAGGTAAAAATATTTGATTTTGAAAACTTATCAAGTATAAATTACAAAATGTATTTTTCTTATATAAAAATTAAACTACCTATTAATAAACGTTTGAAATTATGGATGAGAGAAGTTAAGCAACTAGTGCTTTAAGATTGAATTTTTAGAGCCAAAAGAACAATAGTTAAGTGACATCAAAGCAATATTAAGGACAACAAGATTACGAGTTCAATTCTCACCTCAATTGTTATGTATATTAATTTGTAGGATAAAATACTATTTTGGTCTATTTTACGAACAAAAAAAGTTCTTTTCTTTAAGGTCACGAGAAGTTTAATCAACTTAAGCTTTAAGCTTATAGATTTATATCGTAATCTAGTTCAACATCACGGTCACGAGTTTGATTCTGAAAATTCGTATTTGTAATCTCCTCGCCCAATTTGTACTAGAAAAAAAAAAAAGAAAAAAAACGTAACTCAGCTATCACTAGAGATGCATTAGCATCCACTCGATAAGTGACATTACATCCAATTCCAAAATTGATGATTATTTAACATACTTATTGTCACTTTATCATGCGCCCTAACTAAAAAATAAATCATATTTTGGAAAAATAACTTTTAATTTAACCTTTTATGAAACAAAGATATCTATTTATATTTTGGAAATTGGAGCTAGTGTTCAAATTTACGCCACATTATAACTGACCGGGCCCAGATTAATGGGCTGACTTTTTGGGTCATGGGCTTTAACTTCCTTCCAAAGCCCAATCCCTCAGTCGTC
Source organism: Cyclanthera cordifolia (assembly GCA_037832605.1). NCBI lineage: Eukaryota > Viridiplantae > Streptophyta > Magnoliopsida > Cucurbitales > Cucurbitaceae > Cyclanthera > Cyclanthera cordifolia. The sequence goes on along the minus strand of JBBMEG010000001.1, from coordinate 7,027,262 downwards.
TCTCTCATTTGCCCTCTCGGTCTGATTTTGGTTGTCATTCTTGCTTCAGCACAGCAATGGCGTCCTTAAGCTTCGGCTCCTTGATAGTGCTCTCAGCGATCTTCAGGCTGGCACTTATCCTCTACGGCGAGTGGCAAGATGCGCACATGGAGGTCAGATACACCGATGTCGATTACATCGTCTTCTCCGACGCTGCTTCTCTAATGGCGTCCGGAAAGTCCCCGTATCTGAGATCCACTTATAGATACTCACCTTTGCTCGCCTTTCTGCTCATACCTAATTTTATTTTCCATCGCTGTTGGGGGAAATTTCTATTCTCAGCTTCAGGTACATTCACTTTTTCATTCAGTTCAATAAATTGTAATTTTGCGTTGGTTTCTGCGTTAATTGTCTTCATTCTGTCTAGATTTGCTCGTCGGGTTCTTTATACGTGCGATTTTGAAGAAACGTGGGGTTCCAGAAAATCTGTGCATCGTTTCTGTTATGGTTTGGCTTTTCAATCCGTTTACGTTTACCATTGGCACCAGGGGAAATTGCGAGCCTCTTGTTTGTGCGATGGTTCTTAAGATTCTTTTATGTCTGATGAACGGTGTAAGTTTCTTTTCTCTCTTAATGTATACATTTAGAAACGTGTCAATTAGGAGAAGTTCTTACACTTAATTTTGCGCATTTAATTTGTTTGCATCGTTACTGAGAGATATTACTTGTCATCAAGCGGTGGATCTTACATATTTTGTAACACTATTCGTACTTCGTAGTACTTCTAATCTTGAATGATAAGCTGGAGGTTGATTAATTTTTTGTAAAGAAGTATTGTCATTAGATCTAGCAGGATCTTGCATATTTCATAACATTCATAACATTCATAGTACTTACGATTGGAATGATTATCTGGAGGTTTGATTAAATTTATGTGACTAAGTATTGGTAATTTTCAATTGTCAAGTCCCATGTAAACGCAATGTAACTTCACTACTTAAGCTGTTGCTTTGTTCATTTAGTAAATAATTGCTGTAATTATGCAGTAGGCTATAAAGATTCCCGGTTTCATTTAGT
>JBBMEG010000001.1:7003750-7016629 GCA_037832605.1 Cyclanthera cordifolia | reverse complement strand
TTGGCTTTGATCTTTATCAAGGGTGTGTTTAGGGAAGGAAAATGAAAATGATTAATGGGAAGAATTAGAATTAGGGGGGAAATATCATAAAGAAAATGACTATGAAGAGAATGATTATATATATATTTATTTATTTATTATTTATTTTTTTCTTGTCTACCTATTCATGGGAAGCATTGAATAAGTGACTGAATAGCTCGAATGGATGTTATAGTGAAATGAGTGAAACCAGCTGAGTTTATAACATAAGCCCATTCTTCTTTTGTTCTTTGCCTTCCTTTTTTGGTATGAGCCATCATAGCCAAATCCATCATCAATTGAATATCTGATAAGCCGTTTTCTTCTTCGTCGTTGTCGATTACTGCTTCGATAATTATCACCTTACCTTTATCTTCTTTAATGGCTTCCTTACAGTTCTTCAAAATTTTTATGCAGTCTTCGTCATCCCAATCATGTAGAATCCACTGCCAATTTAACCTCACAAACTCAAATATTATTGTTAGTAAATATATGTGTATTTTTCTCGCTTTCTCTCTGTTTTTTAGATGATTGTTGTTTCGTTTTCATAACAAACACAAAACATAGATACTAACCTTGAGGAAAACAGCATGAGCTCTTGGGACAAAATGGAACATGTCACCAGCTACATGCACCACATTTTTAAACTCAAGTGAAGTAGAAACAACATGGGGAAGATCAAAGTTGACACCATTCATCCAAGGACAAGCCTCTACAAAAATACTCAAAGTGGTTCCATTTCCTCCACCCACATCAACCAAAGTCCCAACTCCTTTAAAAATATCAACACAACCATCAAGAATTGCTGAAGTAATTGGCTTAGCATAGCAAGCCATGGCCTCATTAAACAACACATTGTGAGTTGGATTGGCTGCACCATAGCTCCACAAGTCCATGCCATGAGCAGCCTCAAATGGTGAAATGTCATTGGTTTTGACGTGCAAGCTCAAGTTGTGCCATGCTGCTAGCATCACTGGACTCGTTTCCAACATAACCAAGGGAGCCATGGTCATGTAATTCTTATCGTGACCGTTGGTGAGGAGCAAGCGGGACAACGGGGTTTGCCCGTAGCGCGTTGGGTTTTCGGCTGTGGTTTCTGCTTTGAAGATTTTGCGATGGACGAGGAATCGTAAGATGCGGTAGAGAAGCGGGGGCGAGCAGTCTAGAGTGGTGGATAGTTGAGATAACGTCATGGGGCTTCCATGAACTTCGATGATATCGGCGATTTTGAGCTCTATGGCACATTTTAGTGCTGCCATTTCCGTGAAACCAAATATGTATTTCCACATTTGGATGATGGCTTCACCATCTTCTTTCTTCTTTAAGGACGATTCTTTGTGGCTAAGATCCATTTCATATCATCTCTATCTCTATATTTGCCTGCATTTATATATATGAAATTAAATGTACGTATTCATTCTATATTATCTTTAATTTTAGCTAGGTGATCACCACAAATTGAACTCATCATCTTTAAGCACCGCATGACCTTCTTGACCACTAGATCAGTACTCCATGATAGTTAACTTAAAATCAATTGAATACGAGAAAAGTAGCCAATACCTATATATTATTAATTTGTTCATCTTGCCTATGAATTAATTTAAGAGAAACTTAGAAAACTTGCCAAATCTTGAAAATAATTACAAATATTACTTTTTTTAAAAAAACAAAACAAATATAGTCAGTGTATTAATGAATTTTGTCTTACTCTTTTCTATAATACAGTATTAAAACACATTAATTACTTTATGTGCAAATACTTTAAAAAGTTTAAGCTTTTCATTTGTCTTTTATTAGTACAAATTGGAGTAGGAAACCACAAATCATATATAAAAAGAACGGTAACTCTCAAATAAATTAGAGTCAAATATCGATTTTAAAGATCAAATTTATGACTATTGTGTTAAATTGAATTACCACCAAATAATAAAATGAACCGTTTTTATTTGTGGCCTTAATAATTAAATAAATTATCGCTTAATTTTGAGAAAAGAGTTGTTGACTGCCGATATTAATTATAATATTTAAACTCACTTATTATTAAAGTAATACATAAAATCAAATTCGGTATTTTTAATTAATGAAAGAATTAAAAAAAATGTTTAATCAACTATGGAGATTAAATTTTTGTAAATCATTCATCCATGATAAATATTTGTATTGGAAATTCTGTAAACGTTGATGAAATTTCGGATCATTTTCTAGATGCAACCAAATTGATTGAACATTATTATGGTGGTGCCTCTAGCTCTGTGCTTTTATTGAATTTGATAATTGTTATTAATAAAAGTTATTCATTATTATTAAATGTGTATTTCATTATTACTATCATGCCCTTTAATGTCTCGACGCCGGGAAGAGAAGGAAAGGAAGTGTTGAGAAAGCATGTATTCGGGGGGTAAGGTTGGGAAAGAATAATAGTTGATGCTGTATGTTATTCATTTGAAGTAGAACGTGATAAAAATTGATGGATGGGATGAAGATTGTTTTTTTTTTTTTTTTTTTTAAATCGAAAAAAATTAGTTGATGTTATTCATATTGTTTATCATCATGTTGTTTACTGGTTTAGTATCATGTTATTCATATTTTTAGGTTAAAAAATTAGTTGATGGTGTTATCATTTACGTTAACGATCATGTTGTTTACTGGTTTACGATCATGTTTTTAGTATTTAATCTCTATGTTTTTTACTTGATTATTGTATTGTTGCATCAGAGAAAAATGTTTTTAAATAAATGGATGTCAAGTGATTTCGTATGAGAACTTATCTCGTACAAGAAATATGTTTGTATCAATCCCTGAGCCCGAAGGTTTTTAATCATTATTCCACTTTTTGGTTATATTATTTACTCCAAAATTATATTGAATAAAATGTGTTTTTAAAGTCGTTTATTAATTCTTGACAGACTAACCATATCGTATTTATTCAGCTTCATAGGTAAACAAATTATAACATTCCAATTTTATATGCCATTCCTTGATATTAAGGAAAAATTGATATAACGGTTTAATATAAATTTTTATCGTTTGATTCGGTAATTATCTTTTTATTATTTTGTAATTAAAGTTTCAAAAATAAATACATGATTTAAAAAATTCGATAGTAATTGACATAAATTTCACATCAATCCCGTTTATGTTTAATTAGTAGAAGCTTTGGTTTTATTTACGTAGAAAAGTATCACAAAATTTCAAATAAATTCAATTAATTTTGCATAAAAGGAGAATGTAATGACTTAACAAAATGATGAACAATTAAATAACATTTTCTAATTTAATTCTTTTAATTTATTGGCCGGTTTTATTTTAGCCAGCTGTTTTCCGTTCCGTTATTTTGTAGAATTCGGCAGAGTCCGATTTTATTCGATTCACATCTTCATCGTCGCCCTCGCCGGAGGCGATCTCAGACCTAAAAAGGCAACAATGCCGAAGAAGTTGGGCGTAAACAGGAAAGCCGAGGCGGCGAGAGAACGGAAGAGCTCGATGGAGAGCGAGCGCAAGGAGCGGGAGACTCGGGAGAAGGTTGTTCAGTACTGGCGTGAAGCCCAAGTCCCGCGCCGCCAAGAAGCGGGAGGATGAATCTGAGAAGCGTGCTGAGGCAACCGCTCGCAAGGCGGAGGCTCGACGTTTGGCGGAACAAGAAGAGAAGGAATTGGAGGAATCAATGAAGATGCCTGACAAGAAGGCGAATAGGGTTTCGATTCCGGTTCCTAAGGTTACGAAAGTTGAATTGAGGAAACGAAGAGAGGAGGAGCAAGCTGAGGTTCAGAGGAAGGCTGAGGAGGATAAGAAAAAGCAGAGCCGGACGGCGGCGGAGGAGGAGTATGAAAGGATGGTCTTGGTGAGCAGTACTAATCGGGATGATTCTATTGTTGAGGCCAGGACAGTGGAAGAAGCAATTGCTCAGATGACTGTTGCGCATAATTTGCCTGTTGATAGACATCCGGAGCGACGGCTCAAGGCCTCATTCAAGGTGCGGCTAATTCCCCTTGTTTTTGTTATTGAGAATATTGAAATGAAAACGGAACGTTTACATCACCTTGGTGGGAGCTTACCTGATGTTTGGATTGAAATTTTAAGAGTATTTATAATGAACATTTAGAGTGATGATTTATCTTCAGTATTTATGAGTAAAGATTGCAGTCAAAAGCTTGTTTGAATGTAATTTTTAATGATTTATTTTGAGTATTTGGAAGTGAGGATGGTTGTCAAAAGCTTATTTGGAGGTAATTTTTAAGAGTATTTAAAATTAATATTTCGAATGAAGATTTATTTTGTTTGATAAGGTAATTGGTTCAATCTATAGTGATCACCTACCTAAGAATTAATTTTCTACAGGTTTCTTGATATCTAAATGCTGTAGGATCAGATGTTATATGCGCGCAAGCTGATGGTGATAGTCACTGATATCAAAAAAAGAAAAAAAGAAAATTTGTTTGATGTTATTTCCTAGCCGCCTCCCAATGTTGTTGTCTCTGGTTTTGTTAATGAACATTCTGCTGTTTCCCATGGAAGAGAATGTACGGCTCTTAAATTGTTATTTCTTGCCTCTGCTGTTCTGATGGTTAGTCGTTTGAAGAAGCTGAGCTCCCCAGGCTGAAGGAAGAGAAACCTGGTCTTACCCACAATCAGTACAAGGACATGATATGGAAGCTACGGAAGAAGTCTCCTGACAACCCTCTTTAATCAGGTAGCTTAATATATAATTCTTTTTATTAAAATGCTATTCAGGATTTTCCCTCTTTTCTTTGTAGCGTGTCTGTTTTTTTTTACTTTGTGTTGGTAGGTTGCAGCAGAGTGATTGGATCCATGACCTTCGACATTGGACAGGCAGGCTTTCCCTGGAAATGGTTTTAGTTAATTTGTTTTGAACTACCTCGGGGATTAGGAAATATGGTTACTTTGGAGGCTGTATTTTGAAACTCATAGTCTCACATGAGAGAATGATTAATGAAGCAAGGAAAGATTACGTGTGTTTGAAGGGAAGTATATGATTGTACGAGGAATTGTTATTTGTATTTGAGGAGAGAGGGATGATTATGGAGGGAACTATTACTTGTGTTGGAACTTTTTTTTTTTCTGAAACTGCTTTCAGCACCAGGCACCGAAAGACATTGAAGGAATGAAGACACGAGAGGTGTCTACAAACTAATGTCATAGATGAGTTTTGAACTTAGAATCTTGAAGGGAGCATACCTTTAAAGTCTAAGTCTTCAACCACTGTACCATCTCTTGGAGACTTGTTTGGAATGTAGAGAATGATTAGAGGGAGAACAAAGTAGTGAGTATGAACTGAATGACTAGTAGTCAAGGGAGGAATAAGATTATGGAGAATGAATATTGATATTTGGTAGTGAAGGGAACGATGGTGGAACGTGGGTAAGAGAATTATTCTTCCATAATCATTCTCATTCTTTACGCCTCAAACATCTCTCCGGAGATGTAACTTCTAGCTGTCCATCCACCATCCATTGTAGAACTAACATTGTGCTGCCATGATCTATTGTAAATTCTACATGTTAGGGTGTTGTTTTCTCTTTAATTGTTATGGTGTACTGTGCACACAGTCTTTTTTTTCTTCTGTTTTTGCTAGATGTATTTACTTTAATGCCCCTGGATTGTAAAAATGTTAGTATGTTTAAACGTGGGGCCTTCTAATATCATATTCCTCTCTTATGAGCAGTCTTATGAAGAAAAAATGAGAGAAAAAAAAAAAAAACAAACAGAAGAGCTTTAAACTCTTCTGAATGTGTTGTCTGATGATGTGTGGTTCTGTTGTAGTTGTGTACTATTTGTTTTCTTTCTCTCTTGTTGACACAGGGACTAGGTGAAGGACTTTGATGTACTGGTGGTTGAAAAATCCAAGAGGAACAGGTGTCCTTCACTTCTTACTTATGGCAAAAAAATAAAAAATTAAAAAAAATCCAGGCGATTAACTTTAGTGTTTGAGTCAGTTTGCACACATTGACCTAGTGTTTGAATTAGTTGGAATGTAGTAACTCGAGTGTTTGAAAGGTAAAACCGAAAATTGATGAAACCAAATCGGATCAAACCTTGGATCGATTCAGTTTTTTAGAATAATATTAGATCGATCAATTTGATATTTTTAGAAAACGAAATATATTTATTTAGTTTCGGTTCTTGATAGAAGAACCAACAAAAAATCGAACCGAAACACATATATGGAATTTGGATTTGATTGAAGAATTAATTTAAATGTGAAATATCGAGTAAAAATATTGTCATATTTATGGAAAACGTTGTTTTTGAGTAGTAAAATAAAAATCAGAATCAAACTAAAAACTAAATTGAAAATGAGACAAAATAAACTAATTTCTTATTCAAATCAGAACGACAAAAGAAATCAGAACTGAATCGAATCAAATAAAATTCAAATCAATCATTTTGTTTTTTATTGCATATCAATTTGGATCTAATTATTGAAATATTGAGAATATTGGTTTAACCGAAGTCACCAGAGGGTGTTGGTTTAACCAAAATCACCTCTAGGATGCACAACTATTAATCTTTTCTAGCTTACAAATCTATTAATCTTTGCACTTTGGTATGTGAATTAGTTGAGTTGAGTTAAATAATATTTGATGTTTAATAGTAAATGTTTGGGATGAAGTTAAGAGTTGAATAATATGTGGTGTTTCATAGTCTATGCTTGGGACAAAGTTAAGTAGAGTTGATTCAGGTTTGTATTCAAGGTTTACAGTTGAGATTCTTAGTTGGAGGATTTTAATATCTATGACTTTGATTATTAGAAGCTGAATCTATGACTTTGATTATTAGGTCGTTACAAGCTGAAAAAAAAAAATATAGTGGCCAGGAACTTGAATCTATGACTTTGATTATTAGGTCATATACAAGTTTTTTAGAAATCGAGAAATCGAAACTTCGCTCTTTTATACTTGGGATAATAATGCCTATCTCTATGCCAGACATTGGAAAATATCAAAGGAATGTAGATATAAGAGGTGTATACAAATTAATATCATATATGAATTTTGATAAGAGGTGTATACAAATTAATATCATATATGGATTTTGCATTTGAAATCTTGAGAGAATCTTCAAAGCTTAAACCTTAGGGCGCATTTGGATAGGGCAGATTGGGATGAGTTGGGATGGGAAGTGTTATGAAGTCTGTGTTTGGGGTGCAGGGTTGAGATGGGACTATATTTGGGGTGTAGGGTTGGGATGTGAAGTGTTAGGAAGTCCGTGTTTGGAGTGCAGGGTTGGGATGAGAAGTGTTAGGAAGTCCGTGTTTGGAGTGCAGGGTTGGGATGAGAAGTGTTAAGAAGTCTATCTTTGGGGTGCAGGGTTGAGATGAGATGGGGTGTAGGGTTGGGATGGGAAGTGTTAATAAAAAAAATCCAAATTTAACTTAAACAAAATTGTTTTAATATCATACTATATTAAATTAACTACCATGTTCAATGGAAATAAAATATTATAATTACTAAATTGGAATGAATGTTGTTTATAACCTCACTGTATTAAAATTATGAAATACTTAATTAGTATTCTTTGAATCCCAGAAATAGATGGTTTTGAAATTTAAATTTTCTTTCATGAAATGTGTTTACAATTTTCATATTAAGTGGGATAAAATAATATTTATAAAATTGAATGACGATTCAATGTTTAAAAATAGAAGTGTTTAAACACAAAATATAAATGGTCCGAACCAAACATCGAAAACCTAAACTTCTCCCCCCCCCATCCCATCATCACAATACTTAACATTATTTCTATCCATTTCGAAGCATATAGGTGCAATAATTACGAGTCATACGATCATCAAACTGAAGGAAAGTTGCTACTTTATCTCCATCACAGGCCACCAAATGCACCAAAGCATCTTGTTCTTCCTGTGTAAAGTAAGTAAGAGAATCCATTTTCTTAATGGTTGTTTCTCTATTCTTACTTATTATCTCCTGCCTCTGGAATTGTCAAGGCCTTATTCAACTTTTCTTCCGTCATTTAAGTGTGCTTCTTCAGAACATTAAGGAACTCAACTTCCTTTCCTACCCTCTTCCTCTTACTACCATTAGCCCTGGATTGACTTCCGCCTTGACTTGCGGTGCCCATTTCAACATTATTTTGAGATTCTGGGTTATCTACATTCATACTTGGTCTCACAGTGGGTGTATAATACGATTGTGTTTCAAGGACATAGTAATCAGGCAAATTAAAGTCTAGGAAATCTGCAGGCACAACCTGTCGACTAGCCTCCTTTGATGCAGTTGTTTTGGCTGCTGCAACAGTGAGATTAGTGTGAGCTTTGCCTATACCTCGATCATCTCTGAATATGTGGGTCAGTACGTACAGATGTGGGAATAGTTTGTTCCAAAGACCCTTCGCGTTAGGATGTGTTTGTAAGAGAAAATGACATATTATTAGGGAAGAGGGACATATACAAGCTTAGATATCATGTCCAATATAGTAAACGTCAAGATGTAAAATACCTTCAATCATTCATCGAAGGTGTCCTTCTCCATTTCCACACACTTCCTTTCATCGTTCCATCCAAAGCCGCTTCTTGCGGGGCCTAGCATCTCCTTGATGCCCTGATATTGTTTCTTGAATGTTCCAACTTTACACTCAATACTACCATTATTTATTCTTGTGTTGGGTAATTTCTGTTGCATGTGCATAAGCAATGCGTTAAGGTACTCGGGTTTGAATGTGCCATAAGGAGTTGTGAGGTGTTTTCCCTCTAAGGTCATCATGCCTTCAATTAAATAAGTATCTTCGACTAGTGTCCAGTCTCGAAAATGTTCTACTCACGCCTGACATTGCACTGTAATGGGTAAGCAATATTAATAAAGTTGTGAAGCCTGAATAGTAGAATTTATGAACCAAGGATTGAAAATTACATTTTATGCATATAGAAATAAAGTTAATGATATTTTGTAGTCTTATGCATTCATTCATTTGAAGTTCGAAAAAAAATGTTATATAAAGTATTTAAGCGGAAAATCATCAAGCAGAAAACATTTGCTCCGCGAGCATTTCCTGAAACTGACTCCACTCATAGGTCACCTCTATTAAATCTATATTATCCGGCTCGATACATACTTTTTGTGAAGCATTAGAAACTATATCTTGATCATCGAATTCATCAAGCGAACCTTCCTTCATCACTCTTGTGATAAGGTTATTAATGTAGCTTGTAGCCATAATAATGTGACTTTTTGTTTCCACGTCGTAGTTTCCCTTCTTTCGTAGTATTGCCCAGGTTCCGTTCAGTCTACCAAATGCTCTCTCAATTATATTGCGTGCTGAAGAATGTCTCCTATTATATAGTTCTTTCGCTGTCTTTGAAGCATTAACAACGCCCCTTCAATCAGCTAGGTGATACCTTTCTCCTCTATACGGTGTAAGAAATTCTTTCGCATTCGCATACCCCGCATCACATAGGTAGTAAAACTCTGCCGACCGATAAACGTGTATTAAGAAGGATTATCTTAAACTTCGGATGTGTTGTAGTTAGGAATGATATTATTCTATATTACCGCAGGGCACTTTCAACCCGCCTAGTTGTGATAGAGAATCCTATAGTACTCGAGAATCTGTTGTTGATCCCTCGAATCCCGCAGAGATGAAAATAAATTCTCCGTTCGGCGAACAAACACCTAGAACATTTGTTGTCAGATGACATTTCCTCGTCCAGTATCGAGGTTGGTCAACAGTCGGCACATTAACTTTGATGTAAGTGACATCTAATGCACCGAGAGAATTCTACAAAAGTATACCAGTCATACTCGGTCTTATTGTTAAAAAGTTAGTACGTATACTATTATTTACCTCGAACCACTTCCATCAATAGTCGTTGCTCTGGCTCGTTATAGGTTCTGATTTTTTAACAGCTCCTCATAACACTGTAAATTGCTACTAGCACTTCATGAAAATGTCGTGAAACTATTTCCCCTGACCGCGTCCACTGGGTTCGAACGATGCGATTTTTTACATTGTGGGCACAAATGTATAAAAACATTGCAACCATCTCAAGTAATCCAACGCACCTAGTAGGCCTTAGGTCGCCCCTCGTACTTAATAGTGCACATATTTTGTTAAATATTGCTATATTCAATCTAGTAAGCTCCTGACACGATCTATCATTCTTCGTTATCTGATGGAAGCAATTCATATTTCTCATCGTGTGTCTCCATATGGCTAGCTCAGGTTTCTCCTTCTCGTCCTCATTATCACTATACTCGTCCATCAATGTAATAAGGCCAAGGAATTGTTGGCTACTGTCTTTGATTAAGTTTAGAGTTTCAAGAGCCCCAAAGTTTTCGGTATCTTCTTTGTTTGACGACATGTGACTACTTTCATGTGAAAGCGCCTATATCAATGACTACCACATAAGATGGAATGAACTTGAACCTTAGTAACTGAATTTGTTACTAAGGTTCATAACATACAACTTTGTAACAAAATATCTAGTTCTACATATTTCGTATACTTTGGTTATAACCGAAAGTTGATTATAGTTCATTAGTCAACGATGTTCATAGAATGATAAATTCACTTTTTCAACTAAGTTATGAAAGTTCACTTTTTCAACTAATTAATGGTGTCAGGATCAAAACATGGCCAACTTCAGCAGCTAGCGGTACTGCAACCAATATGCCCTTTTCGGACGTTATAATGGTTAATGTTAGCAATCCTATTCTCATAGACCAAGAGTATTGTCCATGGAATCAGTACAATCGACAGGTATTAATCTCATTTTCAAAACATGAACTACACATAAATATACCATTATTAAAAAATAATAATAATAAATAAATTTTATGTTTACTGTGAATGTTTTCTTTTTGATATTCATATTCCATCAAAGATTAAAACTAGTAAAGTGAGCTTCGAGAACATACAAGGAAGTTCTACAACTCCAGTGACAATCAAACTTATTTGTAGTAAGGGTTTGCCTTACGATGAAGTAAAAATAGCTAACATTGATCTTACTTACAATAGAACAGGAGGCCGAATTACATCCCAATGTACAAATGTAAAACCTATCCTCTCAGGAAAGCAGAGCCCTCAAATATGTTCTTCTCCCTATGTTTTGCCCTAAAGCGTATATTATGATAATACTACACATGATTAAAAATTCCTTAAAATTCTTTGTTTCAATTTCTCTCTTGTTGGGTTTCTTTTATTTTAATAGATATTTTTTCAAAAAATAGTTAATTATGTCACAATCTTGTAGAGAAAAGAAAGCCATGAACAAGTAGCATACCTCATAAATAGAGGGTTACCCCATAGAAGAAGGGATTGAGACTTGAGCAACAACTTCAACAATCCAATCCAACTTCACTGTTTTAGCAATTAATTACTTCAACTAATCTTAAACCCATTTCATTTAAAAATCCATCCACACCACAAAACACAGAGTATGATGAACTTATTCACATTCCCAAACAAGCCATGCTGTCACTTGTCAGACCCAAATCGGCGGCGGCGAAGAAGAAGAGAACGATCATCGCCGGCCTGAGCTCTGCGAATTCCGGCAGAGAGATTCTGCTGCGGCTGCTGGTGGCGGTGGTCAAAACAGGGGATAATGTTCTTGCGGTTCACGTTCGAGAGCAGAGTCAGAATTTCGATCCCAATACATTTCATGTTCATGAAGATCTCTGCAAATCGAAGCAGGTTTGGTGAAAATGGAAGATTTGGATTGGGAATTGAAATGGGTTTGTTTTGTTTTTGTGTGTTTTGTTGATTGGATTGAAATTTTCAGGTGGATTTTCAAGTGAGGATTTGTGAAGGAGAATCTTACATTCTGGAATTGACTCGTCAAGTTCGGATCAATTTTGCTACTGTTCTTGTTCTTGGAGCTACCAATTCGGGGTATGAAATCTTTTACTTTCATTGTAGCATTAATTCAATATAACCTTTCTTATTCATCAACAAGTGCCAAATTCTAGCCTAATTTAACCAATGGATGCTTTGTTTGTTTGAGCTTTTATGATTGTTCTTTAAACAACTACGTTTCAACTACGTGTTATGATCGCTAATTTTTAATCATCGAAAATAATCGTTCATCTTTTATTATTCTTTTTTAATTTTCAAAATAACCACTTATTTCTTAACGGTTAGAGAATGAAGATTAATTGAAAAGTCTTTTTTATATTTGAATGATAAGCGAATAGTAATAATAATTCGGAGATATTACTAAATTCAATGACCAAAATCTTCCACAAACAAAACCTTCCGAAAACATATTTTTCACATGTTTTTGTAAAACTCAAAGATAAAGATGGAGTGTTTAGAAATGAAAAGTTATTTTAAATGATTATAAAGAATAAATTGTAACAATAGCTCGTTTGTACAAAATTTTTAAAGAATGATTATAAAAACCCGTTTATAAAATCTCCATAAACACTCAAAACAAACATCTCAAATGTTAATTACATAGATTTAAACTAAAAAAGTTGTGTCATTAAATTGATGACAAATTAAGTACATAAAGTTAACTAATGTGAAGAGGTAATTTTGTTTTGTTCAATCAATTATCTATAGCATATCATCATTGCTAACACAAATAATTAACTTTTTTTTATAATTGATTTATTATCTATTACTAATGACCATAATTATTTTTTACTTTTTATCATACTATAAAAACTAAAGTTTAATTTTTAAAATTATAAGAATTATATTTTAACCATCTCCAAACTATTATATAGGTTTTAACTTTCTTTCAATTATAAAAATCAAATTTGTAATTTACTCCAAATGGATGATCAAAACAAATCACCATTTCTAAAAAGAATCTCCAATATAGTTAATAGATTACATGATCAATTTACTAAAATGAACTTATTTGAAGCAATTACTATG
>JBBMEG010000001.1:6978570-6998401 GCA_037832605.1 Cyclanthera cordifolia | reverse complement strand
ATAGAGGCGGATATAGAATTGGAAATACTATACGTAGGAAAAAGCAACCCAGGGGAGAGAATCAGGAAGAACATAGCGGCAATCTTAGCGGAGAAATTGATCCACACACTGGTAGATCCAACCCTAATTTGGTTCTTCTGGGTTAGGTTAGAAAGCATGTGGTATTCAAAAACACAGAGAGGGAACACAATCGAGGAAGATGCAGTAATGCAAGAGACGATGACAATGTTGAGCTTCGACAGCGGGGACCAAGGGTGGGCGCTGGTGTGCACTGGGTCAACCAACATAGTTCGAGCGAAGGCAGAGATGATGACGAATGTGGTGGATGGGTTCAAAGATCGATGGAGTGATATTGCAAAGGAAGAAGGGTTCATACCTGCCATGAGAAAGGACCTGCAGAATATCCACACTCCCGAGCATTGTAACCGCCTCATACTGCCGTCTTCCAATGGCACAGTTCCAGAGAAAGTGGTTTGTTCTGAATGTGGCAGCACAATGGAGAAGTTTATTATGTATCGTTGCTGCACTGATTGATGCTCACTGACATAACCGCCGCCCGACTACTCTCTCCTCTTATTAACTAAATGCTATGAGTTTCAGCTTTTCAGTGTGCTTTGTTTTGTAAAATAAAATTTTATTCCATGGATGCATGGAACTTCTATTCTCTATCTTTCCCATGTAATTTAAGTATTAGTTTCAATGTATTTTCTTCCTTTACTAAAATTTCCATGACATGCACTTAAATCCCTTGTTGCTACCTTCCTAGCTTACTATTAAAAGTGTACTTAATGCTTTCAAAATTCCTCTTGGGTCTCATCACAGATAGAAATAAGAAGCATTTGTGTTAAGTTAATGGCTTTGGGTTCAAACAATCATTCTCTACAACTGGTTCCACCTGCTGGTTCTCTTTGAACTGATTGACTAAACTAACATTAAATGCTTGTTTTTTAAAACATACTACTAGGTCTTTAGGGTACAACCCGTAACATAGACATCTTCTTTGAGAGAGCCATGTAGGATTGCATTAGACAAATCAAGTTAGCGAATCGACTAATGGTATGTTAAAGCAAGTGTGAGGATAACTCTGATAGTTATTGGCTTAATGACTGGACAGTAGGTTTCACCAAAATCAAGGTATTTGCAAGAATCCTCATGCCACTAGCTGCTCTTTGTAACGTTCAATGGCCCCTAAAGCATTGCCCTTTGATCTTGTATACCCACTTGGTGGAAACAAGGCATTGAGAAAAACTACACCATTGAGGTATTATAGAAGCAATCTTAAAGTTTGTAGGCTCACATTGAGTCGTGGAAACAAGGGATTGAGAAAAACTACACCATTGAGGTATTATAGAAGCAATCTTAAAGTTTGTAGGCTCACATTGAGTCCAATCAACCTTCTAGGCGACTCCACTAAACATGGTATTGGGTTTGCTGATTCCTAGCTTGGATCTAATGACCATGGGATGATGATTATCATTTGTAGGGATGAGGGTGTTTGTGACTAACAAAGGACTTGTAGGTTCAATGGGATCAAGGTGAATTTCATCAGTAACATCTTCATTTGTCATGTTTAGGGAATCAATGGTGTCCTCTAGTTCAGTTGGTGTGACAATAGGTATTCGGATGGGTTCCGAAGGAGTGGCAGGATGACTATATATCGAAAACCATGGAGGGATTGCCTGTTGTTCTTAAACTGATGAAGGAGAAAGCTTAAAGTTAAGCAATTCATCTTAAGGGTAGTCGGTTTCGCAAAAGGTTGCATATCATGAGATGTAGATACCACCTAAATGACTTAGGCATTTGTATCCTTTAAAATAGTTATGATAGCCAATAAATAGACATTTCTCAGAACGAAAATCTAGTTTATGCTGCTGAAACGGTCTAGTCAATGGGTAACATGTCGTGCACAACACCTTTAGAAACTCATAGTTAGGAACTTCATTAGTGAGGAGTTGAAGAGGAGAACGATTGTCTAGAATAGAATTGGGCATTATGTTAATTAAGTAGCTTGCACCGTGGAATGCTTCCCACCAAAAAGTCATCGGCATTTGTGCTTGAGCAAGCAAAGCCAAACTAGTTTTAACAAGGTGTCTGTGTTTTCGTTCAACCTTGCCATTTTGTGGTGAAGTGTATGGACATGACAGTTGAATGGTTATACCTTGTTGTTGTGAGTAAGTAAGAATCTGCTCGAACTCACCACCACCATCAAATAGTCCTTATCTTTGTATTAAATTGTCTTTCAACTAACATTTGAAATTCTTTGAAAACATTGAATGTACCTAATTTGTTTCTTAGAGGATAAACCCATACAAATCTACTGAAATCATCAAGAAAAGCAACAAAATATCTATATCCAGTCTAGATTGAAATTGAATAGGGGCTAGTCCCCATAAATCCATGTGAATTAAGTGTAAAGGACTTGAAGCTCGAGTTACACTACCTGAAAAAGGCAACGTAAGTGATTTTTCATACTTGCAAGCTTCAAAAAAGGTTGATTTTCCATTGTCAAGAGTTGAAGTATTACATTTCATCAAAATTAGACTTAAAAATCTAGAACAAGGGTGGCGTAAATGTTGATGCCACACTCCCTTAGTACAAACATAAACAAAAGATGAATTTTTTGTCAAATTTTGTGTGATAGCTGGTGCACTGAGTTTTTTGAGCTGTCTCCCTTTCACAAAAGCTTTTTTTTTTCTGCTTTGGCAAAGCCTAGGAATTGAGTTGCTGAGCTTCCAAAAGATTCAACCTTGTACGGACCAGTTCAAACCTTCCTATGAACCATATTTCCTTGTTATCCTTAGTCTGAACAATGCAAATAGTGTCATTAAACTCATGAGTGATAGAGTCTCTAGGTAGCTTAGAAACATTTATCATGTTCTTTATAGTAGTACGAACATACAAAACATCTTTTAAAATCAAAGTCATGCCAGTAATTTTAATATAACTCGTTTCTATACCGTGTATGGAAGCCTTTGTACCTTCAGCAACAACAATAAACAAATTACATGAGGTTTCTCCATGGATGTTCAATTCTCAAAAGTCAACAAATACATGATCACTGGCTCCACTATCTAGTAACCAGCTAGGTTCTTGAAGAGTTTCAAGGTATGTCATCAGTGCATTCCCCTGATAGTTTTGTTCTGGTTGAACAACATTTGATGGTCGAGGTTGATATGAAAATCATCGGGTCTAGGAGATTCTTACTTGTGATAACACTTGGAGGCAACATGCCCAGGTATTCCACAAATTTGGTAGATATTAACTTCGTTGTAAGGAGAATATTTCCCTTTATGTTTCCATTTGCCGCCACTCATTGAGTGTTCTTCATGATTTGAAGCAGTACATTTTTTAGACTTAAATGTTGGATAATGACGATTCTTTAGACTTGCAAAGTTGATTCTTGTAAGTGGCTGATACTCAGAAGAAAAAGTGTTAATAGAAGATCGATTTATAGCCACATTACATTTTAGAGCTTGAAGTTTCTCCTGCCTTTGCTCATAACCAATGAGCTTATATTGAAGAGAGATTCAGAAGATGTCAGCACTCCTTAGGAAGCACACCACAGGGTTGTATTCCTCATCTAGGCCAGCCAAGGTATATATAATCAAGGTTTTGTCATCCATCAGTTTGCCAGTCATTCTCAAATCATCACTATATTTCTTCATAGTGTTGAGATAATCCTCCATCTTCATTGTACCCTTTTTGGTTTAGTTTTTGTAAGGATCATACTGCCTTTCAGATGGTTTGGAAGTGACTCCTTGTGTTTCCATCCTAGCTTTCTCATTTGTCACTGCCAGATCGGTCAGCTCTAATACCAAGAGCAAAAACAAAGACAATATCAGAACTGAAAAAACAGAGATAACAAGGAGAATGAAAGGAACTTTAAAGAGAAAAAAAAAATCCTTCGTTGGTATTTATCAATTTCAACTATCAACATCCAATGCTTTTTACTGAAAAAGCATTGGTATAAAGACACATTAAAAAGAGAAAAAACAATCATTCTATTCTACTTAGTTTTCTTTTAACAATACAGTTAGCGATCCCTCTTAATTACTTGGCCATTCCTTTTAATATCTGACCGCAGACTGAGAGAGAATTGATCACGAATGGTTGGAATAGTGTGCAACTCTGTTAGGCGCGAATGAGGCTTTTGGGAATGAGTTGTAACTCCAGACAATAATGATTTGAAATGCATTCACCGCTTGAAGCTAAGTGGAAGATTTTGTGGTGTCAAAACATTATAGAGACTTTCTTTGATGGTTCGAGGGGAGGGGCGTTGGAGGGACCCTTGTAGAGCTCGAGATAAAATGTGAAATACTATGTGATAACTCTCAGATACGAGAGTTAAATGCTAACCTCAAAGGAGTTTTCAGAGAAAATGACATCATAAATTAGAACATTTGAGAAAAATAATTGCTAAAGCATCGTATTTTATGTTTAATTCTGTGAAGTAGCAATATCTGTGAATAGTGTGATTTTTCTGCAATTTAATGAATTTATGTGCATGAATGTGTGATTAATCTTATCTTTCACCTAAGAACCTAAATATGGAATTTCATAATGCTCAAGTAGGATTTTGGAGTCTCAAATTTAAAGCAGTACTTAGCTGAAGCATATTGACTGAAGAATGAAAAGAAGCTGAATTGAAGATAAATAGTTGTTTTAACGCACATTTTGCTAAACATGTGGCAGAATCTTAGAAGTGGCATGAATCTCAAGGTGAATCGAATTGATTTAAGTTGTCGAATAGTTTTCTATATATTGTTTAATCGTGGAAGTAATTGCAAGCATGAAGTGATTCCCAAGTCATTTTACAAATTTGAGTTAGATTTAAGAGAGAGAAATTAGTTGAGTTAGTTGTAGCAATTGGAAGCAAGGGGAAAATGGAGATTTGGAATTGCTTGTTTTGGCATTCTTAGATCAGACTTTTTCTTTCTTATCCTTTCCTTACTTCCATCTATCGTTCATCGACTTCTATTTACGTTTTTTTTTTTGTGATTTTGGTTGTAACACGTTTAATCGAATGGTCGTTGTGTTCTGTTGGTTTAATTCTGAGTTGTGTTGTTTGATTTTGAATTTGCAATTGTGATAACATTATGTTTTCTGTTTTCAATTGTGTTCTCAGTTTTGATCATGAATTCTTTTGTTATTGTTGAATCAATCAATTCTGTAATGACGAAGAACTAATCTTATTTGGAAGGATTAGTTTATGTGATTTCAGATTGTGATAGCATTGGTTTGAAAGATGTTGAATTGTCATGCATTGTAGTAAAATTGATTATATTTTGTGTGACAAACCATTTGTAATGTGATTATGTAATTGCTTCGATAGAAGAATTATAGGATAAGATCTGCATTGCATACACTAAGTTAGCAATATTTCTCTCTTGCTATTTAGTGAAGAGTCAGAGGATTTTCTAACTAGTGTTAATTGACTTGAATTTATCATGAATGCTATAACTCGTGAGAGGCCGTTGTTAAAGTTAGCAGTTGTTCACTTCTTACCATTATGTTCGATATTGTAGTAATCTGAATCATAACTTAATCTAGTCGACTTTTCAATCAATTGAATTTGTTGTCTGTTATTGTTATCTTGTGAAATCATTGTTGTTTACTTAAGTGTTTTCCATTTCATTTAGAATCACATCATTTTACCCACACAATTCTTGTATATTGATTTCAAAAGTGATCATAAATCAAATCCTTGAGGAAGAATGACCTTTTAAGAAAGATTAAAACTTGAGTACAATTAAGATTGTGTATACTTGCACATCTGACCTCATACTTTTACTTTTCAATCTTGTGTAGGAGTTTTAAATGAATTAAATAGCAGTTTGTAATATCTTTTACATTGAAAGGTAGCCAATTTTATGGATGAGACTAAGTTTCAACAAAAATTTGTATTTGAAGATGAGTCTGAATGCTACTTGAGGAGACTATGAAGAGAGAACAGAAGAATTGCAGCAAATCCTGGTAATCCTAGACGAGTTGTTAATCCTAATGCTAAAGAAATAAACGAAAATCCAATTATAGTTGCTAATGATAGGGAGCACGCACTTAGAACTTATGCTTTACCATATGGTAATAAATTACAATGAGGAACCATTAGATTTGAAATCACTGCTAGATCTTTTGAATTAAACATTTTATGTTCCAAATGTTACAATCAATAGAACAATTTTAGGGCACACCCGTAGAAGATCCACACTAGATTTAAGAGCATTTATGAATGTGTATGATTCATATAGAATCCTTGACGTGTCACAAGATAGTTTAAGATTGTGTCTGTTTGCATATTCATTGAGGAAAGGTGCTAGAGCATGGTTAAACACTTTACCTGCTGAAGATATAACCTTATGGACTGCATTAGGTACAAATTTTTTGGTTAAATACACTAGTAGAAATCGGAGTCTTAGTGTCGGTCATATGCCGACATCTTTAATAAATGGTGTCGGACAAACAACCATCATCAATACACGTGACATTAAAGACATTTAGTGATGGGCCAAACCGACATCGAAAGACTTTGGTGTCACGTAGGATGAGCGACACCAAAAAGCCTTTCGTGTCGCTCATTGGTGTTGGTTTGGAGTGATACCAATGCTATATGGTGTCGGTCTTGACCGACACTAAAAGTCTTTGGTGTCGCTCCAAAACTGACACCAATTCTATTTGGTGTCGGTCATGACCGACACTAAAAGCCTTTAGTGTCGCTCATTGGTGTTGATTTGGAGCGACACCAATTCTATATGGTGTACGTTTTTGTGCCCGACATTAAAAATATGCTTTTTAATTTAAATAAAAATTCGTTCAAGTGGGTCTCGCCCGTTTTCATTTAAATTTTTCCTTTATTATAATATCTTTTGTTGGTCACAATGTGGGTCACCATTTGTGCTCGACATTAAAGGTCTCAAAACTTGTATAAAAAAAAGCTAAGTGATGATTTGTATTTCAAAACAAATATAATATGAAAGAATGCATAGAAAATGTCAAACCACCAAAATTTTACCTAGTATTAATTCAATTTAACTTCAAACTTTTGTTAAATTAACTGAAATTTTGACAGCATAACGACATAACATTAAGATTACCAAAAAATTCGTTAATCCTGTAAATTCTAAAAATGAAATAATATCCTACCAGAAATGAAAATACACAATATATAGAGACTTTGTCTCGCCTAAAAGTTTTTCAGAATATATATATATATATAGAGACTACATATAAAAAATATTTTCATAATATATATAAACAATATCGAAAATGATATACAATAATTAATCTTTGTTTACTAATAAAAATATACCTATGAAGTCTGCCCATTCGATTCGTACTTCATCCATATCTTCTTGAATGTATGGCTTCGTGGTGTTAAACTAAAGCATAGCAGAATATTTCAAAATTAGTAAACAAAAAGCTTTCATAATATATAATCTAAAATTATGAATGAAGTAAAACAAAAACTTACTAGTTTATTTATGGGATGCGCGTGTTGGATATAATCTTTCGCATGAACAATTGAACATAATATCCACACACTATTGATCCCAATTGATGTGGACACTAGTGAACATAATTTTATCATTAATATAATAGTTGTACATGACAAAAATTAGAATAGAAGAAATCTATGATTTTTTTTTTTACATATCTTCACTAATTTTCATGTTAATTTTGTGGATATGAACCCATTTTTTGATTGCCACAATCGATATGAACTATAAAACTACTCCAATCCTCTCAAGGATCTCGAAAGGTCCAATAAACCTTGGGCTAAGCTTACCCTTAGATTCAAATCTAATAATTCCTTTCATGGGAGAAACTTTGAGAAAACATGATTCCCCACTTCAAACTCCAAATTTCGGCGCTTGACATCTGCATAGCTCTTCTATCGGCTCTGCGTAATTTTCTCTCTCGTACCTCCTCAAAAAATGCAAGAGATCTACAATGTTTGCCATACAAGGCATGAAATGGAGCCATCTCAATGGTGGACTGATAACTGTTATTATAAGCAAACTCCATCAAGTACAATTACTGATCCCAACTGCCCGGAAAATCAAGCACACAAGCCCTTAATATATCCTCCAATATTTGGATGACCCTCTCAGTCTAAGCATCGGTCTGTGGGTGAAAAGCAGTACTGAACTTACATAAGGTTCCAAGCCTTACTGCAATTCTTTCCAGAAGCGCGAAGTGAACCAGACGTCTCTATCTGAAACAATGCTAACAGGTACCTCGTGATAGCACACAATCTCTTTCAAATACAACAAGGCCCACTTCTCAATAGAGTAATCTAGAGCCCCCGGTATGAAGTGGGCACACTTCATAAGTCGATCTACAATCACCCAAATCACTGTGAAACCTCTGGGCTTCCTAGGAAGACCCGATATGAAATCCATAGAGACGTCTTCCCACTTCGACTCTAGAATGATCAAAGGTTGTAATAACCTTCCTGGCCTCTGTCTCGGTGCCTTCACTTGTTGGCAAGTCAAACATTTGCTAACATACTCTGCTATGTCCCTTTTCATATTGTTCCACCAGTAGCTCTGCTTTAAGTCTTGGTACAGCTTGGTACCCTTTGGGTGTCAAGCAAACGGCGAACTATGAGCATCCGTCAGTAACTCGGCCCTAATAACGGTATCAGTAGGAACCACTAATCTCTGTCTGAGTTGCGACCCACCATATAACGTAACTGACCAATCAGTGCCCTCCTCGGCGTGTACCCTGCCCAAAAAATAGACATTAGTCATACTGCTAACCCTTCAGAATCCTTTGTCTCATCAAAGACTGAATGGTCAACCGAGCCAACTACGCGGTAGCCTCCTAAACTAGCACAATCCCGGCTCTACTCAACTGTCTGTGCAAAGGGGCCTGAGTAACGAGTAAGGCTGTTGAATGTGAAGTCTTCTTACTTAGCACATCCACAACTACATTTGCCTTCCCTTGATGGTAAAGAATCTCACAGTCGTAATCTTCCACTAACTCCAGCCATCGACGTTGTCTCATATTCAATTTCTTATGAGTGAAAAAATACTTTAAGCTCTTATGATCAGTGAAAATTTGAATCTTTTCTCCGTATATGTAGTGTATCCAAAGCTTGAGTGCAAAAACCACTGCTGCCAATTCCAGGTTGTGGGTTGGGTAATTTTGCTCGTAGTCTTAAGTTGTCTCAATGCGTACGCTATAACCTTCCCTTTCTGCAGTAAAACAGTGCCGAGCCCCCTTTTAGAGGCATTATAGTAAATCACAAAACCACCTGACCTCTATGGAATAGCCAACACATGAGCGGTAGTCAAACGTCTTTGAAAACACTTCTCAACTCTTCGGTCCAAGTAATCGTCTGGCCCTTTTTGGTCAACTGAGTCATAGGCCCTGCTAGCTTCGAGAAATTCGCCACAAATCGCCTGTAATAACTGGCCAACCCCAGAAAACTTCTTACCTCTACAACTGAAGTAGGGCTACACCAACTACTTACTGCATCGATCTTAGCAGGATCCACCGAGATGCCCTTGCTTGAACCACATGCCCTAGGAAAGCAACTTCATCAAACCAAAACTCGCACTTAGAAAATTTTGCATACAACGGATTTTGTCTAAGTGCTGTTAAAAATTTCCATGAATGTTCCTCATGGTCGAACTCGATCTTATAGTAAATAAGTATGTCATAAATGAAAACAATCACAAACTTGTCCAATAACTCCTTGAACACTCTGTCCATAAATGTCGCAGGTGCATTGATCAAAGCAAAAGACATCACCACTAACTCATAGTGTCCATAACGAGATCTAAAGGATGTCTTGAGAATGTCCTCCTCCCTGATCCTCAATTGGTGATAGCCAGATCGCAAATCTATCTTAGAGAACATCGAAGCTCTTTGAAGCTGGTCAAACAGATCGTCGATCCTTGGCAATGGATATCTGTTCTTCACTGTCACCTTGTTCAGCTCTCGATAATCAATACACAGGCGCATCGAAACGTCTTTCTTTTTAACAAACAAAACTGGTGCTCCCCAAGGTGACATACTCGGTCTAATAAAACCCACTGTCAATCAACTTTTGCTATTGGACCTTCAGTTCTTTTAATTCTGATGGAGTCATTCTGTAAGGCACTTTTGAAATAGGAACAGTACCAGGTTCCAACTCGATACAAAATCAACCTCAGTAGGCGGCGACACTGCCGACAACTCTTTTGGGAACACGTCAGCAAACGCTCCGACTATACGCACTACATCAAATGACAACTTAGATTCATTCCCTTCAGAAATTGATGCTAGGTAACCCCACGCTCCTGTGGACAACAACTTACTCGACTTCAACATTGAAATGACCTTTACGCATTCCCTAGACTTTCGTCCCTTAAACCTGAAACTAGGTCTCGATGGCGGGCTAAACATAACTTCCTTACGGCGAAAATCAATCACGTTGTGGTTCTTAAATAGCCAGTAGATACCAATTATCACATCAAATTCACTTATAGGTAAGACTATGAGTGTAACGTTTATAATATTATCATCTATAACCAGCTTACATGCCTTAACCTTTTCGCAAGCTGTCATGCTCACTCCCGTTAGGGTGGCTACTACTAACTCGCCCCGAGGGTTTCGACTCAAAATTAGCAGATGAAACAAAATGTGTGGACATAAATGAGTGAGACGAGCTATAATCAAACAGAACACAAGCAAAATGACTAAGTATAGGCAATGTACCTATGACTGCACTGCCGCTAGCATCGGCCTCTTGCCTGGTAGTAGCGAAAACTCTACCCTCATGTTGTGCCAGTTTAGCTTCAGGGGTATAGCCATAGAAGGTGTTCTAGTCGCTTCTTGCCCACCCTTGTGAATGCAGTACTTCACAAAATGACCCGGCTTGCCACAATTGTAACAGGCTCGAGGTGTAGCACCACCAGCCCCCAATGTTTCTTCCTACACTGCCTACAATCCTCCAATATCTGAGACTCCACCCTCGGCTGCTGATAGTCAGACCTAGGCGGCTAGTAATATGCCCTCTGCTGCTTAGGCCGACAACCATTCTGACTATTAGAAATAAAAGTACGCTACTCAGGCCTCTGTCTGTTCAGCTCTGGTCCTTTTCCCTTGGATTATTCCTGCTGATAAAAAGGTTTCTTCTGATAACTGTCACTGTGCTCGGATGACCTATAAGGTTCAAACCTTCTATTGTGCCCTGGACGTTCAACAGAAAACCCATGACCCCCATACTTCCTTTCCAAAGTTTTAGCTAAGTTTACGCACTCTCTGAAGGTAGCAGGCTTATGGGCTAGAATATCTGCCTCCAATCTCATATGTAACCCGTTCATGAAGTACCTTATCTTTTGCTTATCCGTAGGGATTAACTCTTCTGCAAAATGGGCCAACTTGTTGAACCTTGCCTCAAACTCAGCCACTGTATCTTGTCCCTGCCTAATACTGGTAAACATGTTGATCTTGTCTTGCCTATCAACATTAATAAAATATTTGTCATAGAATGCTGACTTAAATTGTTTCCAGTCCAAAAGTTCGTCACCAGACGACCTCGTTTTGACTTCAGCTTTATACCAGCTTTTTCTCTATCATGCATTACAAAGACGGCGCACCTCACAATCTAGTTCTCAGGACACTCCATATGCTCGAATACATCCTCCATATGATTAACCCAGTCGTCCGCCACTATTGGATCTGTAGAAGATCCATCGAACTCATTGGGGTCAAACTTTTTGAAGTCCTTGATTATTCTGGTGTTATCTGAAATGCCTTAAACGGTCATAGTAGCAACTAGCTCAATCAAAGTCAAATCCGGCATGTAAGCTTGTACGATCGCTACTACTGCTGGTGCTACTACAATATCACACCCAGGTGTTGCAGTGTTGTGGCCCTGCTGCTGAGTGCGCCCCTACTGAAGCTGAACTAACCTCACGTACTTCCCTTTGAGGGCCATTCTCTTTCTGGGTAGCTGCTTGAATCGCAGCAACACACCCTGAATTGCACCCTGAATCATTGACTGTATGGCCGTGAAAGCCTCCACACTCAATCCAGGCATTGTGACAACACAACCTGAGGAGCTACTGGTGGCTCGATCCGCTAGCTCTTCATCCTAGTCCTCCTAGGAACGGCTCGCAACCCAGCACCGCGACGTCCACCCTAGCCAGTTCAGCTAGCATAACTACGAGTGATTCGTTGAGACATGATCAATAGCTACCAAGAAAACTCAACCAATCAGTTCGTCTCACTAACCAACTCTAGCAACATTCCCCACAGTATACAACATAGCATGGTTTATCACAACAGTTACAGTGAACATAATCAATATGTTATGAATTCTTAGCCTACCTATACACGCTTTCAATTTAAACTCGAACTAGTTACCTGGTGGCGATCGGTAGCTGAAACCATGGGACTCAACAACTCACAATGCAAGTGAGTCTACAAAATCTAAAACTCTGAGCTCTAATACCAACAGTAAAGGCCCAAAGTACTCATAAGTGCTCGAACTGTGACTTATAGAAGTTTCTCCGACAAAAACTGAGCAATAAAGGGTCAAAAGTTAGAATTAACCCTTAAAACTATAAAAAATGGGTCCAGAGCATCGAGATTACCCAAAATCGAGTCTCCACAAATTTTCTAGCGACCGGCAGCAACGCGTGGTCGGAAAAGTGGCTGGAGAAATAATCGGCGACGACGTGTGACGAGGAAGCTCACTGGCGTGTGATGTCTAATGTTAGGGCTTGAGTTCCCCTCTAAGGCCGGCGCCGGTCACCGGAAAAGTGGACGGAGAAACAATCAGCGGCGACGCGTGACATGGAAGCTCGCCGGTGCGTGATACCTAATGTTGGGGCTTGAGTTCCCCTTTAAGGCTGGCCATGATGAGCATCAGATCATGACGCAGCAAGAGTCAAAGAGAGCGACTGTGACACTTGATGCACATGGACAAACTCTGCAGGCTTGAGACGCGTGGTGTCATGATCCAACTTCGTTGTCGTTGCAAAGCGATCGTGAGGCACCTGCTCTAACCTGGCGAGCAAGTAAGCCAAACGAAAATCATAGAGCGGGTGGCACGACAGGGCTAAACCTCCCCCACGGGCCTCAAGAAAAGGTTTTCGAAGAGAGAGAAAGAACATTTTGAAATACGTTTTGTCTTTGAAAAGTATATAACAAGATGTAGTAAGGGACACAACAACTAGCTTGCATTCATCATATAATAACTTAGTAGGAGGGAAGCGTCAAGAGTCAGTACCCCTATAGTACATTTAGGACCATAATTGGTGTGACACCCTTGCATATGACAATGGCGAGGAGTCAACACTTGAAACAAAATGAAGGAAACTATCCTAACATGCAATAATAACAAAATAACATGAAAGCATAATGAAAAGGGGGTCTAGAGGTTCATGCGGCCATGTGCAACATGCACTGGACAAACAAGACCGTGACATTCTCCCCAACTTAAGCCATTGACGACCTCATCAACTAGCTATACTCGAACTGAGGGATCGTTCGAGGCTTACGATTTGTCTTTGCGGTCCCACCGAACTTCAATGTCCGTCACGCTTCGCTAGTCGTCAAGAAACTTCTGCAGGCTTGGACTCTTGACGTCGGCTTGTTATGTCTCTTCAACTAAGACTTCAAAGGCATTGCGTAGGGGAACCGACAGACTGCTCACTTCAGAAGGGCGCCGTCTCGGGCTGACCCTGTCACTTGCGCGCATGGCCGCTTCATCGGGGAACTCCTGCCTCATCACAGACTTCTACCTCCTATCCCTAGAGGAAGACTTCTTGAATCGAGACTAGTTGTCTCGGTCATCGCTGGGCCCCGTTTTCATTTGGAGGGCCGACAACAAGCGCACGCTACTTGGGTGCTTCATTATGGTATTCACGGTCGTGGGGCTGGACCCGGTGATGACTAAACATTCAATAAGCGGTATAGGAATGACCTTGTGCTTGAGCAGAAACTCCATCTCAATATGACATCAAAGTAGTCCATCCTAACGATCACAAAGTCAGCTTTGTCGGTCCAATCGCCCAGCTTGACACTCGTGTTCTTCGCGAGTCTTGACACGGGTAGGGCTGCAGAATTAACGGCTTTCATCCTTCATTCATCCTTATGCCAGCTTACATTCAGACGTCTGACGTCTGTTTCGGACATAAAATTATGGGTGGCCCCAAAGTCAACCATAGTGATTCTCGCTGCCTTATGGTTTATCCATGCATCGACATACATAACGCCTTTGCTTGATAACTCCTTTGGCCCAATGACACTCTTTTGCAAGGCCGACAGATACTTGAGCGCATCGACGGGAGGATTTTCTCTTTCTTCCTCTACAAGGGCTATTGATCGCGCCACCTCGACTTCGTCGTCCTCTTCGGCCCTTGTCTTTTCCTCTAGTGATGCTCATAGAACATTAAGGGCTGGTCGGTTAGGACATTCAATAAATTTATGAGGGACTTTGCAGAGAAAACAACTGAGAGGCCGTCGATTATAGCCAGTCGGTTGAGAGGGTCCTCGCGTTGTTCTCGATAATGATCCTTGTCCTTGGCTTGTCCCTGACCGGCCTGCTCCCTCACTATTGGGAGAATTAGGGCAGCTGTTTCTTGTATCTCGTCACAGGGAGGCCTTATCTCATTTCACATCTTGAGGTTTCTCACTGCTGCCATCAATTTTCAAATCAAACAACCTTTCTGCGACTGCATAGGCTTCTTACAAGGTTTGGACGAATCCTGCATGTCTGCATTTAACTTTTTGAAAAAGGCACTAGTATCAACACTTATTATCACTGTTCCCAATTAGAAAAAACCATTTGAAATTTTGTGTGATGCCAATGACTTTGCAGCTGAAGCCATCTCTTACTTTTACCTCTTATTCATACATTTTAAGAGTTACTATTATAAGAAAAGCATGAGAATAGGAAGTAATTAGGCTAAAAATACAACTTTGTCATTTTAGGTATGGTAAATATGGAAAATATGAAAATTGCACTTTTATCATGTTAAATTGGATGTTTTATCATTTTATTGTCAAAAACTCATCAAAGTTAAAGGGCATCCATATTAGTATTGGAATATAGGTTGTTGAGGGCATTGACGGCCAAGTCAGGACAATCCTAGTGTTGGGTGCATTCCTGGCCACATTCTCAATGCTGGCCGCATTCCTATTGTTGGTCGCATTCTCAATGTTGGGCACATTCTTAAGGATAGTGCAGATTTCCAAAAGTGACAAAACGTAGTACAATCTAGTGCTGGCTGCATTCTACCCGCATTCAAATGAAAGGTTGAAGAACACAAATTATATTTATGAGGATCAAAGATGGATTGCACGACCAGGGTTTGTTCCTGCTTGGCCAAGAAAGAGTAATTTGGCAACAAGTCAAAGACCACTAAAAATAGCACCTTAATCCGAGAAAGTGGCAGATTGGTGGAAAGACAAGGAATTTCAAGGCCTATAGAAAGGGATCATCATCATCAATGAACATACGTCAAATTTTGAGTCAGTGTGTAAATCAATGTTTGTTTGATTTCTAGTAAAATAATGTGAGAGAGTGCCTAGCATCACTTTGGTTGTTGGTTCTAACTCGTTGTAGAACTACTCTATCTGAATGGAATACGGTAGACTATGGTTGGGCCACTTCCGCAATAACTCTTTGAATCTCTCTCAGGTTTCACTAATTGTCTCATCGTCATGTTGTCTAGATCCAATAATCTCATTTCTTACTTCAACATTTCTAGTCGGAGGATAATATTTAGTAATAAACTTTTCAGCTAGTATATCCTAAGATGAGATAGTGCCAGGAGGCAAAGTATCCATCCAAACTTTAGCACTTTCTCTTAAAGAATAAGAAAACAACGTAAGTCTAAGGTCATTTTGTGTTACATCGGATATCTTAAAAGAATCACTGCCCCCTACGAAAGATCTAAAGGGTTGATGTGGGTCTTCGGCAGGAAGACCATGGAATTGTCCAATAGTTTGTAATACCTGAAACATCAAAGGTTTCAACTCAAAATATCTTGTCCTAATTTCAAGCCTTATGATGCTTGAGGTTAGATATTAGCTATAGGGTTGGCAACCCTAGTAGCTCTATCCCGATCATCCAAAATTGGATTGAAATTAGCATCGTGGTTAACATTGTCAATGTTAGGTGCATTAGGTACATTATGATCATTATTACCTCTTTGTTGAGCCATCCTTACACTTTTGTTCCTTCGATCTCGTTGACATCTACGAAGATAGGTTCTTTCAATTTCAGGATTAAATTTAAAAAGAGTTATGAAACGCTCGCTCATGCACCTACACACAATACAATTGAATTAATTCATCTTTCCAAAATAGAATATAAAAAATTAAAATGAAAATCAAACCTCGACAACGACACAAAAAACTTGATCACGTGTAAGCGGTGCATTAAAACTGCTAAGAATAATTGCAATGTGGTTTGCATTGGCTTGTCCTAAGCATCGGTACATGGATGAAATCGCAAGAGTACGTTGTCAATTGTAATCAAGTAATAAATTTTCAAGTCATCTCCACAATGATTGATTATTTAAGTTATTTCATAATATGGAAAGGAAATCATCAAATTTATATATAAAAGATGGGTTGATTCAGTTAGTAATGAAAATGTGGAATACCTGTTCAATGCGACAGGCATTGCCTACGGCCATACAACTTTAAGACAATATCAAGTTATATTGAAACATGCATGAAAAATAAAACTAAGTAAAGTAACAGTAGTAAATCAATAACAACGACACTAGGAACATTAATTAGGCCAGTTTATATGCTATTAATGTTGTATGTATTAAAGATGTGGTTTGCACTCATTAGTGGGATAGATATAGGGGTCTTCCCTAAGCCTATAGTAGCTCTATAGTAATCTAACAACAATAGTAAAAATCATCTCTTTGCCCCTTTTGCCCAAAACAGAGTGAAAAGTAAACAAAAAGTGGATGGTCAATCGACACTTGTTAATTAACATGTTTACTTTGTAAGTGACTACTTCTTCCCTTGCCCTAGCTAATCAACTTAGTTCTCTTATTACAAACTTAAACATGCAACTACTAATTAGCATGAACAATGCCTTCAACATTCAGAATGCAAATGACATCGACCAAAAAACTACGAGCAGACACTTTACAAAATAAATGCATACAACGTTCTACTTAACTCTCAAAATAATTAGAATGCAAGGGACATCCACCAAAATAGTACAACCAGAACCTCTACATAATGAATGCATACTACTTAGCATAAAAATAACACCAATTAAAAATAACATAATTTGCATTAGAATTAAAGGTTAATAAACAATAAAGTAAATATTAAATATTAAGTAAAAGTTTGGACGAAAATTAAAGCGAGAAAAGGAAAAGAAAGATAAATCTCTTGCTTCTGTGTCACTCAAAAGCAATGTTGACGACTTTACAGCAGCTACCTTGCAGCTCAACCTCAACTACAATATCCTCATCCGCATCCACAATATCCTCAACTACAGGAATAACTCTCTCTCTCTCTGATTCTTAACAATTTAATCAAAACAATTGACTTCACACTGACTTCAAAATTCGATATTGAATCTGTTGGTTGAAGGTCCCTTTTATGGAACAAGAAGACTCTTGACTTTCTCCCACTACTCCCTTTCTTTAATATTCTATTTTGAGACAACTGGACTTCTTACCACAAATCTTTGTTTAGGCAAGTAACTACGAATCCTAGCCGTTCATCACCCTTTGAATCAGTCTAGAATTATTTATTTTATCTTTCGTGTTTTTTATTCTGATATGAGTTGAATGTGATCAACATTGAGAATACACTGACTTTGTTAATGCATTCAGTATTTGCACTTTTGCACTTCTGCACCAATATAGGAATGCAGGCAGCATTAGAAATGCAGTCAATACCAGCAATATTCTAGCTAAACCGATGTCTTCAACTTCTCTTTTCTTGTGCTAATCATGAATGTTCACACTATTTATGAGTTTTAGCAATAAAATGCAAGAAACATTAAAAAACGTCTTAAAAGTGAAATTTCAACATATCTCATATTTACATGCCTAAATTGACAAAGTAATATTTTTAGCCTATTTTCCATAGAAAATCATGCAATTCTTAGACTTTTAGCTTTAGTAGATCAATAAATAGCATTAAATTTTATAGAAATGAAGCTAAATAACTCTCTAAATGTAGAGTTATCAGTGAGTTTCTAAAAATGAGAACTTAGCAAAATTTTTGAAGAAGTACTAAAAAAGATGGTGAGTCTCTAAAAAAAGAGAGTCTACTTAGTCAAAATTTTGGAAAAAATGCCTAAAGGAGCGAACAACTAAAAAGAGAGTCTACTTAGCCAAAATTTCAAAAAAATGCTAAAAGAAGGCGAGTCTCTAAAAAAGAGAGCCTACTTAGCAAAAATTTCGAAAAGAAGGTCTAGAGAGGCGAACCTCTAAAAAGAGAGCCTATTTAGCCAAAATTTTGAAACAAATGTCTAAATGGGTGAATCTCTAAAAAGAGAGCCTACTTAGCCATAATTTCGAAAAAATGCTTAAAATGGGTGACACTCTACAAGGAGAACCTACTTCGCCCAAATTTTGAAAAAGTGCAAAAAAGTGACATACCTTAAAAAGAGAGCCTACTTAACATGAAAATCTTGAGTTCCAAACTACTCTTAAAAATTCGGTCACTACACTACCCGAAAATGAAGAGCGGGGGTAAATGTTATAGGCAAAATATTTCATGAAATACCTGGACAAGGCCGAGACCCTCCTAGACAGTAGCCAAAGCTGTTGTGGCCCTACAAGAGTCAACATACAGACCGAGACCCCTTGGGGATTGGCTAAGACCATTCCGACCTACCTGGGGGTAGGCCAAAGTAGACCTTGACCCATTATAGGTCGGCCAAAGTATGTCTTGACCCAATATAGGTCGGCCAAGTCCACACCGGCCCCTTCGAAGTTCGGCCAAAGTAGACGTTAACCCCCTATGGGTCGGCCAAGTCCACTTCGCCCCCTCGAGGGTCCGCCATAGAGGCCTTGACCCCCTAGGAGTCGGCCATCGAGGCCTTGACCCCTTGGGGGTTGGCCAAGCCCAATCTGACCCCTAAGGGGTCGGCCAAAGTAGGCATAGAGTCGATCGGTGTGCCTAATTTTCATTTTATTTGCAGACATCTTGTTCTCAATAAAATAAGTATTTACCATCGATTATAGATGACCATTTTCCGACATCAACAAACATTAACCCTCACATATTAACTTTTTAGCAAAGTACATGATGGTTTTAAATTGAAAATCTCCCCTCTTTTTTTTTTTTTTTATCATCCTATCTCGTGCAACTGCATGCAAGTGGTAATCATTTGCTTCTAACTTTGGCTTTATAAAGTGACATTCTCTTTGTCTCTTCAATCATTAAAAGAAAAGTTATGTCTCCAGCCATTTTTAAACTGGCCCCTTCCTTTTCTTTTTCTCATTCTAATTCTCTTCCCAAAAGATGGCAGTCTTGTATCTATATCCCATGTAACAGAAACTAGATCAAAAACTTCAATTTTTTCACTGTTAAGACAAAAAGCATTCATTCTAACAAGACAAAGATACGTCCATTATCTTAAACCTCTTCACTTTAATAGTAATTGTAAACCCCCTTAGAAGCAAGGTAGAAATTCATCAAAACTTTTGACCATAAATACCCTTTTTAACCTTCTATATAAGGCTTTATCCTAAATGAGGACAACCCAACTATCCTCCTTTCTGCTCACTCTCACTTCCACCTTTCCAAAACAAGAAACAAAAATATGGCTCTTGTAACAGCTGCACGTAAGATGAGTCTCATGAAACCAGACCGTCAGCTATTCGCCGTAGCTGATGAC
>JBBMEG010000001.1:6964195-6978470 GCA_037832605.1 Cyclanthera cordifolia | reverse complement strand
AAAAGTAGTGAATGAATAAAACTCTAATTTACTGCCAAAAATTCCTTTCTTCATCACAAAACTATTCCACACAATAAAGAAAAAGATACAGAAAAGAAGAACACAAACCAAGATAGAAGAAATGGCTCAGGCAGACTATTATGAACATTGATATACAGATTATCGTTCGTAACCGCATAAATATCCGGACCCGGAAACTGTCCATTGATCAAAATCCCCTGACAAACAACAAAAAAACACGTTATATCAAATCATTACTCAACTCAAAAGTTAAAAAAAAAAAAAAAAAAACTGAACTCTACCTGCTGGCGAACCCCGAGCGGGTAAACATCTCCGTACGTAACATTCCAATCGAAGAATCGATACGGGCTCTCGGCGAATGCAATGCCGACGAGCCCGAAAGCCAGAACCACATGAAAACAGCATAAATTAGGTAGTTTGAGGTTCATTTTGGGGTGATGAAGAAATGAAAATGGATTAAGAAATGTATACAAAGAGAGGGAAGAATTTCAGGTTTGGAAAAGTGGTTAACTGCTGAAGAACCAAATGCCGTATTTAAAGTGAACTTTGAAGAATAAAAACACAATTAGTTTTTTTTTTTTTAAATTACGTATGAATTAATTAATTGTTTTTAATATTATTATATTATTAACTTAGTGTGTTTCTTTTGAAGAATGGGAAATGAGAAAGAGGAAGGAAGATTAATGGAGTTGCGTGGAGTGGACGCGCTTTGTTACAGCAGAGATTTCTCTGTTTTCTTCATTCGCCAGATATAGTCTAAAACTATAGAGTAATATCCAGATTTCATCTTAATTTCCATTTATTATTTCAATTACCCTGTGTTGTTTCGAGTAGAAAAGAGGAGAGGGAAAAGAAAGGATGAGTAAACGGTAATTTGATACTTGTTTGGAGATTGATGTTAGTAGTGGTGAGATAATTAATTACATGTTTAAGGATTAGTATCCGTAGTAGTTGAATGATATATTTGATTAAGTGATTTGTTAGAGAGTTCGATGAGTGGTTAAGAGCGAATACACTCGAATGGTTTTTTTAAGAGTAGTGGTTACAAAAAAGATATATTGTCTTACAAACTATAATCTATAGAGGTGTTTGGATTGATAATTGTGAAGCGATTATTTTGAATGATTATAAATGAGATGTATTTATATTTTAATTAATTGTGAAAAAAAATTTACATTGGATAAGATATTTTAAAAGTGATTATAAAATTTCGTATTAGAGCATCAGTTATAAGTGCTTCCATTTGGTGAGAATTTTCTTGTTTGTTTTCGGTATATCACTATCTCTAGACAATCTCTCCTAAACCTCTTTTCCGCTCATATCCAACATTTTATCAAATTTTAAATCAAACATTATTTCAAATTCATTTGATTTTTGTCTCTCTCTCTCTCTTTTTTTTTTTTTTAGTTTAGATATTAGAAATAATTTTTAAAAATATAAATTTAATTATAATTATCAAAATAAAAATATATAAAAAAATATTTATAAATATTAATTTTGTTATTTTATGTTATATTTACTCCAAACTTTTATTTATTTATTTAAAAAAATTACTTGCAACCTAAACAATTTATATTTATGTTTTTTATTAAGTGGGATAATATTCATAATTTGAAATTAAAATTATAAATTATAAATTTGATTAAAAGGATAAAAATTAAAACAAATGAGAAAAAATATATATTGTTTCAATTTGATTGTACTATATTCACTAGAAGTTTACTTAAATCATAAAATTTTAATTTACGAATCTATAATTTAAATTTATGATTAGTTCAATAATTATTAAATTTTAAAAAATTAAATTCAAAATTATAGATTTAACTATAAAGATCAACTTTGAAGAGATAAATAATTAGAAAAACATATTGTTTCAATTTTGTTGTCATATTCAAAAAAAATTACTTGAACCAGAAACTCAATTTTATTATTTTCATATAGTTCGATAATAATAAAAAATTGGGGAATCATATTATAAATAAAAGATTAAATAATAATTATTAAAATTAAAAGAAATCGTTACAAAT
This sequence comes from Cyclanthera cordifolia, assembly GCA_037832605.1. Taxonomy (NCBI): domain Eukaryota; kingdom Viridiplantae; phylum Streptophyta; class Magnoliopsida; order Cucurbitales; family Cucurbitaceae; genus Cyclanthera; species Cyclanthera cordifolia. The sequence goes on along the minus strand of JBBMEG010000001.1, from coordinate 6,976,422 downwards.
AAAATAAATACGAAAAATCATTTTTCACCTCACACCAAATTGTAAATAAATGTTTCAAGAAATAACCATTTTACCTTTACAAATAGTGAAATTATTGACTTATTCTAAAAAAATTAATGAATATGGATAGATATTATGTCCAAGATTTTTGCAACACCTCTTTTACTTGACTAGACTCTTACGACGATGTAGATTGGAGATTGATATCCATGACCTCTTAGTCATCAGGTCAACACTAATATCGCTGAGTTATTAATAAACTTATTTTATTAGTTAATTTTATCTAAATACACATAATAAAAAATTATAAATGGACAAAAAAATTGACTAAGAAAAGAAACAATCTAATCTGATAAAAAAAAAAAAAAAATCATAACCCTAAAAATTCATAACCTAACTCAAAAATTGAGGATGTGGCTGTAATCGAGCCGCTGACTTGTTGGCTAACCAACCGTTGGTGACTAACTTTTTTTACTATGAGTGGATGATTTTTTTTTGTTTGTTGATCATGTTTGTTCGGTGTAGAGGGAGTGTCTCCCGCCGGATGTGGTCGTTTTGTTGTTGTTAGAGCTTTCTAGTTCATGTGTTCGGTTTGAATGATATAATTTTATTCAAAAAGAAAAATTAGAACCGAAGGCAGAAATTTTTTAATTGAATTCTCAAAGAAAAACATTATTTTTTATTTAGAAAAAGATAAATAAATTATAAATGCGCGTTTAGTTGGGCGTCAAAATGGTAGATGACAAGGATGGAATGCCCGTGAAATCTGACGCGACACACGGAATTTTCATGTGCCGCAATATTCACAGCCAAACACGCCTTCTTTCCAGCTGGTCAGTGGGAACGATCATACGGCTAGGAATGTCTTCGATGTGGGGACGCGAATTGATCGACGGTTGAGATTGAATGAGTGACGTAACTAATGTGGAATTTGATCTCCGTGCAAGCCTGTGAACGAGTGTAGAGGAGACGCAATATTTTCACATGTAGTTTTTGTGCGTGTTTTCTTTTCTCGTTATAAAAGTAAATTATTGTTTTTTTTTTTTTCAAAACTAAATTATTAATTTGTTTTATTTAATTTTAAAAAATCTTAGAATTTACTTGATATAATTTTTAGAAAGTGATAAATTAAATATTTATAGAAAGTGACTTATTAAAAAAATCATATATTTCAGTTTTTACTTAATTTTCTATAGAATATGAGTCATCATTATTATATTTTAGATTTTATTAATTGATATGAATAAAATTTTAATTTTTAAACCACGTGGATAAATTATCTCTATAAATAACCCTCTTTATAAATAATAAAGATAGTTTTAAAGGTTTATTAATAATTAAGTTAAATCATTTTTGAGTTATTAATAAAAACTTTAATGTTTTTATTAATAATTAATGATATTTTATGTCAAGAAAAAAAATGATTAGAATTTTTTTTTAATAATTAATTTTTTTTTAAATCTTTCTAAGGAAATTATTATGATACTAAAAAAAAACTCTTTAATTAACAAATTTAACATCAAAAAATTCGTTAATTTACAAATTTTCGATCGTAAATCTATAAAAGGTAAGAAGTTGTGAATTTATCAGTTATAGATTTTTAGGGAGGCAAAAGAAAGACTAATATTTTTTGGACAATTTTATCCTCTCCACATAAGTGAAAATCTCTTAAAATTAAGAAGTTAATTGCAACACTTTTGAAAGTTTAGGAAGGGTGATTGTTCTAATTAAAATTTTAAAAATTTAATTGTAACAAATATCATACTTAGAAATGTTTTGTGCAATATTCTCATAAATATATTTTTTAGTTGGATATAACTAAAATTAAGGGCGTACATTCTCTCTTAAAGAAATTGTTTACTTAAAAGGAGAGATATTGAGTGAATTTCAAATTAATCAACACTAAACCAAGATATTTGTTGGAATTATTAGCCAAATATCTTTGTTTACAAAATATTGTTTCTACCACCCGTTTTTTTTTTTTTTTTTGGGGTTGACATCCGAACTTAAACGAGATTCAAATTCATAACCAAAGAAATTGGAATCATCATATAATAATGTTATAGCCTAAAATATATCAAAATACTCGAACAAAGCCAAAACCCCTCCGGGGGTCAGCCAAGAGAGGCCTTGACCCCTTAGGGGTCGGCCAAAGAAGGCTTTGACCCCCAAAGAATCGTCCATGGCAGCCTTGACCTTTCGAGGGCCGGCCAAGGAAAGCTAGGACCTCTCGAGGATCGGTCAAGCTCAATCCAACCCCTCGGGGGTCGGCCATGGTGGCCTTAACCCCCCTAGAGGGCGATCAAGGTCAATCTGGCACTTTCGGGGCCGGACAAAGTAGGTTTGACCCTCCGAAGGTCAACCATGAAGGTTAGGACTCTCTCCTAAGATTCGACTGAGTCCAAGTGACGACTCGATCTGCTTATAACAGCCAGGAGTTATGCCGAGAGGGCCAAGACCCCATTTAGGGGTGAGTCGTGGAGGTGTGGACCTGTACGGGTCGACCGAGATCAAAGCCGACCTCTAAAGAGATACATAGAGTGGGCCAACTCGAGTGGGTTGGCCGTGGAGGTTAGGACTCTCTTGTGGACGAGTCGACCAAGTCCAAGTAACCTCTCTCTTACCAATGTACCGTAAGGTAGCAGTGGCCGAAGGTTACAACGAGTAGACCTAGATCTCTTGCGGATGAGACGGGGAGGTTAGGACTCTACCTAGGAGTCAACCAGTCCAAAGTGACAACTAGATCTGCTGATAACGACTAAGAGTTACGCCGAGAGGGCCAAGACCCCTTTTAAGGGTGAGCTGTGGAGGCGAGGACCCGCAAGAGTTGACCGAGACCAAAGCCAACATCTAAGGAGATCGGTCGACTAGGCTAACCTAAGTGGGTCGGCCGTGGAGGTTAGGACACTTTTGTGGACGAGTCAATCAAGTCCAAGTAACACTCGGGCACGGTGCACCTGTTGGATCGTCCTGGGGTTACACCAAGAAGACCACATTTCTAAGAGGTCGGGCATGGAGGTGAGAAACTCCAAAGGTTGACCGAGTCCAAGTAATTTCCAAGTCAAAACCGTTACACCTCAAAGGTAACAGTTAGGTATGCCGGTATTCATTCACGGCTTAATGGCGGACGTTTCTAACACCCGACGATTAACCTACCATTAAGTGACCCGCGATTGTTACAAGACCAGTTGCTATAAAGAAGTTAGAGCATTCTCCATTTCAAGCTAAGTTGAACTACGCTAACAATCTATGTAAGGTGTTCTAAGTCCCAAAGTACCTAAAATACTCTCCTAAAGTCCTTACTGATGTGCCTAAAGTTTTTTCATTTTATATAAAATCGTACTGTTGATATTCGTTGGCCATTTTTTCAACATCAACAAATAATGTAAGAAATCATCTTTTCCAATACATTGCTTTCTTTGATTGACACTGGACATCCATAATTCTCTAATTCCGCGTTTGAGATTAGAAGATGGTAGTGGCTAAATCATTAGAGTAAAGATTATTGGTGCATTTATTTATGTTAGAAAAGCATACTTACACAAGTTAGAAAGTATTATCTTTAAGGTGCAAATAATGGTTAGGAGACAATTATTATCTATGCTTTAAGTACATGTAATGATTGTGCGAGGATAAATTATAAGATTCTACAATAATAATGATAGATAATTGTGATGAATAGTAATTATTGTTCATGGATCCATGAGTATAAATGTTGGTGACCAATCTATTAACGTTATCTATCATTGGAGGTCTAAGGGACACATGATTAGTTTGTTTTTTATGTTAAAAATCTCGCATTTAAAAAGTAGGAAGATCTCGATAACATTAACAAGATAGATAGACTATTTCACTTATTATTAATTAATTTTAAGATGAATTTCATGCTATATAATATGATATTCGTTCTAAAGATTGTTTAGTTAGAGAATTAATTTAAAATAAAAATTTATTTTGAACATTTAAAAATAATAATTGCAGCAAATTTTTTTTTAATAATATATAAAATGAAAATTTATTTTAAAAATTAAAAGTAATAATGATATAATTCTTTTTCAAGAGTATATAATAAATACGGTAAGCAAGTCATAAATTCCAATTTTTAAACACAAAAAATAAAAATGAAGAATAGTTTATCCACCATCCAAGTCGCAATCTAATTCTAACAAAACGACACCGTTCCTTAACAAAATTACATCCACGAATCGGATGGAGTTTCTTATCCCCAACGATTTTCCTGGTCCCACCATATTATCACGAAAACGACACCGTTCTCACTCATCAACCCTTCTTCCACCCACAAAGCACAACTTCACAACCACACTCCACATCCTTCATCATCGGCCGCCGTCTCCGCCACCGGTTTCCTCCATGGACGCCGTCTTCATAAACCAATCTCTCTCCCGCCTAAAACTCTCCCCAAACAAACCCCCTCTCCCAAAACTTCCCCCTTCCTCACCATTTCTCCATCTCCACCTCCGCCGCACCTTCAAACCCATCTCCGCCGTCCAAAGCAACGAGCCCCTCACCCAAAAACCACAACCCGACGACGAAAATTACGGCGAGGTCGACGGAATCATCGGCAGCCGCGCCTTACCAGACGCTACAGGAATGGAATATCTAATCAAATGGAAAGACGGGCATTCTCCATCATGGGTCCCTTCCGATTTCATCGCCGCAGACGTAATCGCCGAGTACGAAACCCCCTGGTGGACTGCCGCAAAGAAAGCCGACGAATCCACTCTCAAATCGCTGGTGGAAGCAGCGGACAGCCGCGATTTCGACGCGGTCGACGAAGACGGGAGAACCGCCCTCCTCTTCGTCGCGGGGCTCGGGTCCGAGCCCTGCGTTAGAATTCTAGGAGAAGCCGGTGCAGATCTCGACCACCAAGACAACCGCGGCGGGTTCACTGCACTGCACATGGCAGCCGGATATGCAAAACCCGACGCGGTCGAGACGTTGTTGGAATTGGGAGCCGACCCAGATATCGAAGACGATCAGGGTCGGTCGGCATTGACTTTGGCAAGGGAGATTGCCAAAGCCACGCCGAAAATACAATTTGTGCGGAGGTTGGGTTTGGAAAGGGTGATTGGGGCGTTGGAGAAGAGGGTTTTTGAATACGCAGAAGTTGAGGAGCTGTTGGAGAAGAGAGGGAAGGGGGAGAATTTGGAGTATTTGGTTAAGTGGAAAGACGGGGAAGCGAATGAGTGGGTGAAAGCGGTGTTTGTTGCGGAGGATTTGGTGGCGGATTTTGAGGCGGGATTGGAATACGCGGTGGCGGAGGGGGTGTTTGGGAAGAGGGTTGGGGATGATGGGAAGATGGAATATCTTGTGAAATGGACGGATATTGAAGATGCCACGTGGGAGCCTGAGAGTAATGTGGATGTTGATTTAGTCAAAGAATTTGAAGCCCAGGCCCAATCTAGTAATGGTGGGCTGTGATTCAAGGTTTTGTTGTTTTTCTCTCTTCTCAATTATGTACTCAAACTAGAGTTTTTTTTTTTTTTTTTTTTTTTTTTTTTTTTTTTTTTAATTAAAAAAAAAGAAAAAGAAATTGAGCTTTGTCTACCTAAATAGAGCAATTTTTATTAATTTATTATAAACAACCATTAATAACAATAACTCAATGGATTGAAGTGTTTGCTCTTGGTTATGAATTTGAACTCAAAATGAAAAGAAACTTAATCAAAACTCTTTCTTTTTCATTTGTCATGAGTTACACTTAATGAATATGAAGGCAAATAAAAACTTAAGGTACATAATAGTTAATAACTTAAGTCCAATATACATATAGAAGAACGAAAGCATTTATAATATAAAGGGCTGGTAATGGGGTCCAAAGGTTTAGCGAGGCAATGATCAAGTCGTGAAACTATATTTACATGTCTAGCAAACCCTTGATCCTTATCTAGAGGCTCGAGGGAACGAGGGACGGGTTGGATGGTTAATTAGAGACTCGAGAGGTAGGCCTATTTTGCTGGGAGTTAGAGGAGTTAAAGGTTATGGAGGTTTTGATAATTGAGGAGGGACGGAGGCACATCTTGGTGGAATCTGATTCAAAGTTATTAATTAATATTCTTCGTGATATTTCTCAAGATGTAATCGAACACAACAATGTTGTAGTTGATATTAGAGACCTAATCAGATTAGGGAAACTTCTTTTGTGTGTGTGTGTGTGTGTGTGGTAGAGCTTGTCATCATGTAGCTAACTTGCTTGCTAAAGCTCTACTCTTTACACTCATTTCAATCACTAACTCAGTCGATAACCTTTAATCAATTCAGTGATAAACTTCAATCAGAATTAGTGCTCGAAACTTGGTGGTGTCTGTCGCGGCACGAGGCTGCCGGTGATGAAAAATTACTAGTGTCTTACCTCATTGTAAAACATTCATCTTTATGATCACAGATCTGGTTTCGATTTTGTGAATGAGGATCCTTAGTAGATCATGAAATAAAAAGATGAGTTACAAGATTTTTTGTCGAAAAAAATGAAGATGAGTTTCAAAGTTTCAACTACAATCAAATGCACGCTTGAATTGAACCATGGAGATTGGAGAAGAAGGAATCTAACTTCCTTGATTAATCACTCCTTTGTTTTAGACACAAAGCTCATTCAATATCTCTTACAAGAATTGTTGCAAAGACAAGGAAAAGAAAATTGTTACCATAATTCTGATCATTTTATTAAAAAAAATTTGAATAATAAATATGAAGAACACTTGCAAAATTTGGAGTTCGGAGGAAGGAAAGAGGTATGATATCTCATGTATGCTGATGTCGTGTTATAATTAAACTAGAAACACAAAAGTTGCTATCCACGTCAAATTCCCTTAATATATTTAGTTAATTACATTTTTGTTATTGATAGTCAAAAGTAAGAATTTGAGTTCTTTCTTAAATAAGATTTAGGATATGTTTAGCTACAACAGAAAAATAATGAAAGAAAAAGGAAGAGAACAGATAAAAGAAGGAAATTTAGAATAAATTATAGATTGATGGGATGAGAACCCCGTGGTTCAAATGATGAGAACGAATCTTCTTGCTTCCCATCTCATTCCACCACTACAAACGTATCTTTAAAATTAAGTTTTTCGATCAATTCATGTTAATATATTTGAATATATTCATTGAATATATATTACTTATGTGTATTTTTTTCCTTTTAAAATAAACATTTATATGTTTTTTTTAATAAATATATCATATCATTAAAACTCATCAACGTTGTGTATTTGAATTTTGTAATTCTAATCAGTAAATAATTAAAATATTTAAATTTTTATTTTTATTCTAATCATCTTACTATGACTTTTTAAACTTTATATATATATATATATATATATATATATATATATATATATATAATTTATTTCGATTATCGTTCACTGAGAAATTTCGATAAATCATAAAATGTAGGTCTTTATTTCAAATTTAATGGTAAAACTAAATTACACTTTGAAATAACATTTTTCGAAATTAAATTGGATCAAAGTTGATTTATTTTTAAATTGGATCAAAATTAATAATAGGTGAGCCCAAACATAAAAATCAAATTCTTAATAGATAGGCTTAAGTCTACGTAGGTGATTCAAGGCTATATAAACAAGTGTAATGAGCCAAGACCAATACGTATGCACAAAAGCCACTAGAGCTTAAACCCAGTATCCATGAAACTCTATATATTGAGAAACTCTCCGTCATTTTCAAGATCCATAAATTTAAAACTCTAAAAATAAATCAACAAAGTTGAAGACTTTCCAAATTTCATCAATCTTTTGAAATTCAAAATTACTTCAAAGGTTAATTAAGTAAATCTGCATAATGAAAAGAACACATTAGATATTTTAGTCCACATCCCACCTATTGAAATCAATATAATATAATTCTTTATTTACAGTGTCCAGATCTTATCTTATCTGTTGAAATCTCGGGTAAATAATTATCATTTCTATGATTACTATTTTAAATATTAAGTTTAATTAAATGAAATATCTTATTATTATTTAATAAGTTTAATGATCAAATGTACTAAATTTCAAATTCCACAAATAAATTTTAAAATGATATTTTTAATAAGTAAAAAAAAAAATCAAATTAAATTGATATCAAGAAATTATTAATTTTATGTTCACTCGATCATTATGTCTAATATTAATGTTTATAAACTACTACTTCCCAAGTGTTAAAATTTAACTAAGATTACAATTTTATATATAGACTATGTTTGTCTTTTGTGAAATATGAGTGGTTAACTACTATTCTTTAAAAATCACTCATTTGTATTTAGTAGTAAACAATCATTCTTAACCACTCATCAAACTACTCCTTCAAATTTTGCATCAAATATATCACTCAACCGCTGTGTTACAATTCTAATCCCGACCTACTCTAAGCATATGTAGATTTTGTATTCAAAGAACAACTAAGAAACTAAGTAGTTCAAATGCAAAACTGAAAAATTGTGAATCTCAAGCCAAAAATCAGCAAGCATACGAGAACTAAAAAGAGAGAAACAACAGAAAATGAACACGAGGTATTACGTGGTTCGATTTATATGTCCTATATCCACGGACATCTAAGAACTAGCTTAGATGAGACAATTTTAATATTAACTATGTTTAACTAATCAATATGTTTAACCAACTAATCCTCTACTTAGTTTAAACTAAACTAATTTAATATTAACTATGTATTCTAATTAATTGATGCACAACTTTGATGATTATATTAATTAAAGTGTATGCCATTATATAATACACTACTAATACCAATCTCCAAACAATTAATTAATTACTCAATCATTACTAACACGAATCTCTAAACAATAATTAATTACTGAACAATTACTAATATCAATCTCCAAACAAGTATCCAAATACCATTTCCTCCTCTACTCTTCACTACTCCATTATTTTCTGCTAAAAACAAACACACCCATATTCACCATTACCCATAAAACAAAAACATTATTAAAATCACAATTAAATAGTTACCCTCATGGTTCACATTTTCAAATATATTAAACCTTCTCGAAAGTAGTGTTTTTTTTTTTTGAAACCAAATAGAATATTGTATTAACCACAAGAATCAAGAGTCAACTCGCTCTAACAATAACAAAACGTTCACCTCAGGGGGAGACTCTCCCAACTAACAACATCCTCATGTTCACTAGCCACAAAAGAATCTAGAAAACACGACGAAAAAGAACTAGGCACCACCAATGACTTAGCCAATAAGTCAGCAACGCGGTTATAACCTCTCTTACAAAAAGAAAACGAAATTCTCTAAAATCGAGAAATCAAGTCTTTAACATCCTCAATAACATTAAATAATCAGAAGGAGATAGGGCACAGATCGATGCATTAAATATATTCATCACCGAATGCAATGCACTTTTAACATTAAAACGACCATTAGAACTTAGATTCCAAATAATTTCATCATCTCTAGACCTCTCCCCAATGGTGTGTTCCCAAAATTATACTAGCCTCAGCTCTATAGAAAATACTTTCAATTTTACAAACATCCCAATTTCGCGCTGCATTTAATGAGATTAGCCACTTTCATATCCTTCCAAGGAATCTGAGCACTAAACGCGTAAGGATTTTCATGTCTATCAAGCCACGGGTCTCTTCCAAATCACAATACATTTACTATTGCCCACCTTCCACCAATAACCATGCCTAAAAAGTCACGACCTCAAAGATCGTTGAACCAAATAAGAGACTGGAACCTCCCAATTTGATCAGCACACAGGAAATCCCCGTCCCTAAAGTAACGACCCTTCAGAACTTTAGCCAATAAGCTTTCAAGCTCACGAAGAATTCTCCAACTTTGTTTAGCAAGCATCGCCGGATAGAACCGACTCAAACTGCGAAAACTCAAGCCTCCTCTTTCTTTATTGGTGCACAATTTTTTTGAGCACCTGGAATGAATCTTAGAAAATACAATTATTTAATTTATACACAAAGTCGGTGGGAACAAACTGTAATCTCTTCACGTGTAAAAGATAAACTAATTCAAAAATCCAACTATAAAATCATAAACATTATTACCCTCTTTCTCTTATTTCATTGCATAATAATAAAAAAAAGAAAAAAGAAAGAAATGGGTTTGTTTGTTTGCATTTTGATTTGCTTCTTTGCCTCATCTGCCTTTGCTTGCGATCGTTGTCTTCACCAATCCAAAGCTACATTTTTCTCAAATGATTTACCACTTTCATGTACATTATTTATTTATTTATTTTATTGGTTTCTGTTGATGATTTTTTTTTTTATGGATGAATCTGCTTTGGTTTAATTGCAGCTGGGGCTTGTGGCTACGGCTCCTCGGCCGCACTTGGCTTCATTGATGGACACCTCGCCGCCGGTGTCCCTTCCCTTTATAAAGAAGGCCTTCGCTGCGGCGCATGCTATCAGGTCCTCTTAATTCTCTATTATTTAATTTCAAAGACGAGTAAAATACAATGATTTTCATAAGATATATTGATGCATTTCAGACTGATGAAAATGAGCACTGTTGCAGATAAGGTGCAAGGAGAAGAAACTTTGCAGGAGAGGTGGGATAAGAGTGATTCTGACTGACCTGAACTCACACACCAATAAAACTCACTTTATTTTAAGCAACAATGCCTTTTCTGCCATGGCTAACAAAGCCCAACATTCCAACATTTTGAAACGACGTCGGACTGTCGATGTTGAATACAAGAGGTTAGTTTTTCTTTCTATTATTTAATTACACTATAAAATTTGTTCATTTTTATACTTTTTTATTTTATATTTTAATTCCGAGAAATATATGGATTTTCTTAAAAGCCCTCCAAGTTATTTATATTTATGGATTGAGCATGGTTTTGCAGGATGCCTTGTGAATACAAAAAACAGAATCTGTCAGTGAGAATCGAAGAGTCGAGCCAAAAACCACATCACATGGCTATTAAGTTCTTATTTCAAGGTGGGCAGACAGATATTGTACTCGTCCACCTTCACCCGGTATGCTCTAAACCCTAAACTCTAAACTCGATCTCAACTGATTTTACTGAGTTACTCAACCCAAATCGTAAGTATTCAGTTATAAATTTATTTAGTGCAGGTTGAATTAGAATTTTATAATTTTTTGTTGTTGAATTTAGTCGATTTTTTAGAGTTTACCAATTTTTGTCTCGTTCAATACAATCTAATCGAATTATGATTATTTGTGTGTGAGAGAGATTAAATTAGTAAAATAGGTTCTTAGTTTATTAAAAAAAAAAAAAAAAACTTCAATTGTTTACATATTTACGAGATATGATCAATTGAGGTTTTTATTTTTTATTTTTATAGAAGATAGATAAAATAAGCACAACTAGAATTCAACTAAAAAATATAAAAAAAATGTATTTATTGTATTAATATTATCACGTATATTAATAATTATACATGTAAATATTTTAAAATTTGACTGTATTTATAATTATTTTGTGAAAATAGTATAACAACTACCGTTTTTCCAATATAATAATAATAACAGCATGGGTAACATGATTTATATTGTTGATACATGAAGGTGAATTCGGAAAGAACGACATTCATGAGCAGAAGGAACGGGACGGCCGTGTGGGAAACTGATACGGCGGTGGATGCGGCGGTCGTGTTTCAGATGAGGGTGATTTCGGGGTTCGACGGGATGTGGGTGTGGGCGGAGCGGGCCGTTCCGGCGGACTGGAAGCCCGGGATGATCTACGACCTCGGTGTTCAGATTGATGCCATTGCCAAAGGACAAGAGAGCTGCAAACGGTGTGATGAAGGCGTTTGGTGATTCATGGATAAAAATTAAAAAAAAAAAAAAGACCATAGAGGTTTTATTTTGTAATGTTTTTTTTTACTTAATAAAAAACTTTATAATAAAGCTCTCGTTTCTTAAAATAAAAAATGTGTTTTATAATTGTTAATATGCTCGAGATGTTGGGATATGTCCCACATCCAAAGGTGGAGAGTTCTTCAAGTATTCTTAAGATAAGATGAGCTACTTTTATTATTGTTAACTAATTTTGAGATAGATGTCCACATTTTTTAATAGGGTATTAATCTGATCCTTAACCGCATACTTTATTTTATTCGTTTAATGTTATTCTCTCAATGACAGAGAGATATATAATTCACACGAATAGAAGTTTTGCATAAAGAAATTAAATACAAAACTATCTATATTATTCTTCTTCATATTTTTGGTCTTCTATGCCTATTCTT
>JBBMEG010000001.1:6953215-6964095 GCA_037832605.1 Cyclanthera cordifolia | reverse complement strand
TAAAAACAATAGTTGGAGTTACGCTCAATTTTATAATTTTTACTTCCTTTTGAAAATAATACATCAATTACATACTAGCCTACAAAATTTTAAGCTTCAAATTAGGTCACAAATTTACAAATATATTTATAATTAAGGAAACTCTCACAAAAGTAGTCAACAATTACAAGTATAATTATTTTAAAAATTTTAATAAATGTAGGTATTGATATTAATGAGCGTTTATTTTATTCTAATACAGTATTAAAACGTATTAATTAAAGACTAAATAAGTTTTAGAACTAACTTATATTTGTAATTATTGTGCGAATGGCCAATCGAATACAATTTTAGAAATAATTCAATTTTTGAAAAAAAAATACAATTTTCAAAATAATTTTTCTTCTGTTGAACATAATTACTGGAATAATTTATTTTGATGACTCAATTATAAAAGAAGGGTAGAATAGGAATTAATGTTTTTTTTAGATTGATTTTCTTTTCCATTGTATTGCCACCATTTTTTTTTACCAACTTTGGAATAAGATATTCAACTTGACTAAGTACAAATCCATTTCCATAAATCGACGGCTGCCATTTGTTTATCCTAACAATCAATGGTCCATTTTCTGCTTGAGAAGTTCATTGTTTTCTTTTTTTTCTTTTTTTTTTTTCTTGTTGGATAAACACCATACTATCCAAATTTATTGAGAATGATAGCATTTCTAATATGATATTAAAGTTCATTAAACCTAAAAGAATATTATTAAACCAAATAATTATTAAATAGAAGTAAAATATTTAAAACTCTTCATCCATTCATGGTGTGTTGTTCGATTCCGACTTATTTAATCAATAACCACATTTTATTATTTTTAATGGGTGACGCGGTTGTTTGAAGGCTCTTGAGATTTTGAGGTGTGCTCCCATAATATCTATATGTGACATTATTTTTGTAATCTCTATTTCTTAGCTGTCTCCCGATGTCTGGTTTAGAGACAAGTGTAATGACTCCGCGTAGTTGAACTTAAAAGCTTCGGTTTCGAAAAAAAAAACACCACCCTCTATTTTGACCATATTCACAGATTTCCATGAAAGCAAACCATAAATTTAAAACAGAATAAATAATTCAATATGATTAAATTTAGTTCTTTTTTTAAGATAAAATTATTCGTTAAGATTATATTTAATTCGGCCATAGAGAAAAATTCAAATAAATCATGTACATCAAAACTAATGACTTTGTCCAAGCTAGTTGACACCCTTTTATGAAACTGAGTGATTTGAGAATATGAAGTATTTATATAAAAATTGATATTTTTGAGGACATCGTCAGATGTTCAAATTAAAAAAAATTAAAAAAAGAAGATGTTTATTTTAAATGAAACTTAATATAATATAAAGTTTGATTTGAGTTTGATGAGATGTTGGAAAATAGTCGAGGAGAAGTTAGAGAGAGATTGTGATGTACTAAAAAAAAAAAAATTACGGTGAATGTGTTATTCTCATAAAATAATTACAGTATAGTCATTAATACAACATTAGATTTGACTAGTTTCGTAAATTTTTCAAATGAATAAAGAGTTTCAACTCCTTTTCTTCGTTCTCTCTTCTTCTCCTCCAAATCGAAAACAACGGTGAATATTTTACAACCTTAAATCCCAAAGTTTGAACCCCATTGTTTGTATAATTTGGTTCCAAGTTGGGAAATAATTTAACATTATTAAAACTATAAAGTCAATTTTGGCAAACAAAATTTTGAAAATGATGAGTATATAAGGACCATTAATCTATAAATTTCATATATACCTGCATATTAATTAATAATTAAATCTGAAAAATTAAATGGCTTGGTTGCTTAGCTTCTTCTTCTTCTTTCTGCTCTCTTCTGCTACTGCTTGTGATCGTTGTGTTCATCAATCAAAAGCTACTCATTACTATGGCCCTTCACCTTCTTCATGTAATGGATTTTGTTCTTTTTTTATTTGCATTTTCCCTTTTTTTTTTTAATTATCCTTCTAATTTGTATATAATTGCTCCATATTTGGTTTTTGAAGTTTATCAAAAAAAAAAAAAAAAAAAAAAATATATATATATATATATATATATATTTTAACTGAATTTCATAAACACAAATAAGTATTTGAAAGTTATTTCTTTTAGCTTTAATTTAAGTTTTATTTTTAAAAATACAAATAATAGGTAAATATCAAACTGATGAAAATTATAGGTTAATGTAATAATTGTAGGCATAAATTTTAAAAATGAAAAAAAATAATCAAAAAAAAAAATTTTTGTTGAATAATATATAAATGTTTTTCAAATTTTCAATTTTGGTGTTGTTCAATTGATGTAGATGGAGGAGCATGTGGATATGGGGACTTGGCATTGGAATTTACCAACGGCTACTTTTCAGCTGCTGTCCCTTCTCTTTACAAACAAGGAGCTGGTTGTGGTGCATGTTTCCAGGTACCTATATACAGTATATATATATATATATATATATACACACGCACACATATTCATGAGCAAAAGTTGTAAACATCTCGCTGGTACCTCGTACATACTTTTCAATGGATAATAATATGTCACATAATAATGTAGTATTTATTCAAGTTCGAGACTATTTGAAAGCGCTTTAAATAAAATAGTTCAGGTTTCAGTCTTGAGATGTGGTATTAGACGTGGTATCAAATATTGTAGTGAGTTCATGCGTTCGATATAAATAGTCCAATAGTGAAATATTCTTAATTCAGCCAGAAGCTCAAATTGGATGAGCTATTCTCACGAAATAATTACAAATAATAAATACTGTATTATACGAAAGAATGAACAATATTCATTGATATAATGATTACATTTTTAAGTAACCAAATTATATATATATATATATAAAATATATGTATGTATGTATATTTCTTGAAAATTTGTTTATACTGAAAAAGTATTGTATTTGTAGGTAAGATGCAAGGACAAAAGATTATGCAATAGTGGAGGGACTAAGGTAGTCTTGACAGATCAAAACTACGACACTAGAGCTGATTTTGTTCTTAGCCAAAAAGCATTCTCCGCCATGGCGTTTAAAGGAAAAGGCCAAGAACTTTTGAACTCTGGAATTGTAGACATTGAATATAAGAGGTAAATTAAATTATTTGAGTATGTTTTGACATGCATGCATGCACGAAAGGCGTAACGATATGCACGTACAACTCGACTACGATCGTGATGTTGTCTCTATATATACATATTTATTGAGGGTGTTAATTATTTTTGTTTGTAGGATACCATGTGCATATAGAAACAAAAATTTGGCTGTTCGAATTGAAGAATCGAGTTACAACCCACATTATTTAGCTATTAAAGTTTTGTACCAAGGTGGCCAGACTGAGATAGCAGCTGTTGAAATAGCTGAAGTAAGTTATTCAATTACAAACTTCCTTTATTAATTAGTTATATATATATATATATATATTAACGACAAAATTGATTTTAAAAAGTTTGGAAGGAAATTGGGGAGAGATTTGTGACGATCACGATCCTACCTTGTTTATTCGATAAGTTATTTTCTATTTTTTTAATTAATTTTGAAATAAAACTCTACGTTTATTGGAGGTAGAGGAACTCGAATCATAGATCGAGTGGATACTAGTGTATCTTTAATGTCAGTTGAATTCTGTTCGCCATGACGAAAACACCATATTGATATTTTTTAATAAGTTTAAGTTTTTATTTTTTTTTATTAATTGTTAATTGATTTTGATATGAAATCTAGTATTTATACTATAATAGAGCCTTTTAAACCCCGGATGAGTAATTTGGTTAAAAAATAAAAGTTGGATCTAACCCGATAATAATGATTCATAATCCTTAGAGAATATTTAAGAATCCCACGTTTGTAAAACGGGGACTTTTACATATAAATAAAGTCATCTTACATTAACTAGATAAGAGAAAGATTGATCATTTGTTTAAAGATGAGGTTAACTATCCGGGACACAAATAAAATTGTCTCTAACACTAGTTAGATGAAGAAAAAAGATCACGAGTATATAACTGATGATAACCATCTTCATTGATATGAGATTTTTTGAATGAAAGAAAATACAAAGTTTGAGGTAGTATGTCGGCCATGAGCAGACCATATCATATCAATATAAATATCTAGATTGGATATTGATCATATTTATCAATATAAGAGCCTACATCATGAGCAGGCGTAGTTACTCCGAGTATAGTGAAACAAAGTTTCAATTTTTTATTTCAAAAAAGAAAACCTAATTACAAAGATTTGTGTATAAACTGGACAAAATATCTTATCGATATGTAGATATGTTCGTAAATCATTATAATTGCTAATACTCTGAACTTATAAGATATAATCAATTTCAACATGAAACTCCATATTTATCGAATGCTTCGTCGCAATACGACAGGTCGGTACATACGATTGGGTGAGGTTAAGTAGAAGTTACGGAGCTGTTTGGGACACGAACAAAGTACCAAGAGGAGCCCTTCAATTGAGAATTGCAGTAACTTCAGGGTATGATGGAAAATGGGTGGTGGCAAAAGATGTGCTTCCTAGTGATTGGAAAACAGGGCTCATTTATGATATGGGAGTTCAAATTGATGATATTGCTAAAGAGAGTTGCCCTCAATCACAATGTGGTGATCATAAACCATGGAAATAAATAGAGTGAACTTAAAGAGTTTATAAACAAATATTGATGATTTGTGTTTTAAATTTGATCTTTGATCATATACTATATAGTTATTGTTCAATAAGGTTCTTCTTAGAACCAAGTGTAAAGTGTGTGTATTGTTACCCATATGTACTCAAGTTAATTACTAAATAAATAAAGTGTATGGATTGGATTCATTTCGTGGATTAATGTATCGTTTTTAAGAAATATTTATTCAATAAAAATGACTATATATGTAACGCAAGTGTGAGAAGGTGTGTGTGTGTGTGTGTACACACACACACACATTTACTATTGTAGTACTTGTATTAATCTATTTGCTCTTTGTTGGGATTTTTTCCTTGGTTGGTTGTACTTTAGTTGCTAAGTATTGCATGGTTATTCTCTTTGTGTTGCATTCGTATATGATTTATAGTCATTATACGTTAGAACACACTACAGTCTTTGATGTCATCAAAGGAAAATAGCTAGATATTTCTTTACATTTTTTTTGAAGAGAAGATGTGGCAAAACTAAAGCCACGTGATTTACTTGTCATAAAAGGAAAATGTGACAAAATTGTGACCATGGATTTTGCTTGGAGCTCAAGTGTATGAGTGCTTATAAATAGGTGGGTACCCCATTGTTGGCGAGACATCCCAAAATCTCCCAGGACATCTCACATCTAAGTAAGTGAGAGTGTGAGATAAAAATAGAGAGAGTTTCTCATTGTAAGAGAGTTTGGTGCTACTTTGTAACAGAGAAAGTTTGTAGTGAAGTTCTTCTATCCTTGCCCGTGATTTTTATCATAATTTGTTCAGGGTTTTCCACGTTAAAATCAATGTATCATTCTCTCTATTCTTCCTCTTCCTTATTGCTATTGTGTTCTCAATCTATTTTAGCTGCGAGTCTATTCTATTCGAGAAAACAATTACAACAGTGGAGAATTTAATATGATATACAATTTGCCAAAGGTTAAGGAATCTAATTTCACCTCAGTACTTGTCCCTACATATTTGTTCAAAACAACTAGACTTTCACTTTTAGCTCAAGCTCGAACGCCTCTTAATCGATGGTAAGAGTCTTTTCCTACAACAACATATCTCATCAACCAAATGCCCACGTATGTGTTTCATCACCAAACACCATACTACATCCCGACGACAAAAAAAAAAAAAAAATCCAAATATATTACAATGAAATATGTTATATGAACAATAAATTCACAAATCTCATATCATCCCTTATGACTTTGTTTTTTGTCGTCACCTAAATTGTCTCATATCATGAAGGAGTTGTTCCCTTTGATATATAACCAAACTCTTTCTCTTAACTTAGCGATGTGAAACTTTGTTTGCATGCAATATAACAACAAAATATACTCACAACCTTTCTTTCTTTTCTTTTCTTTTTTTTTTTTTCCATAAAATCTCAACTCACTAAAGATGGATGTTGAGTGCCTAAATTATCATACTTGTTAAAGGATTTACTATAATTTTCTCTTATATATATGCGTTTTTAGTTGATTAATATTTTTTTCTTACCTCTAAATACAGAAAAGGTCGTTTTTTTATATTTATTTAAAACAAAACGCGTTTTTCATAATAATAATTAAAAAAAAAACAAAAGAAAACGCGTTTATATATGTATTTCCTTTTTTTTTTCTCTTATGTTATTATTTTTGTAAAATTTTGTAATTGTTTAAATTTACTTTTTTTTTTTTTTTATATAATTATATTTGCTTCCCTCTAAACTACTATTCCTCAAAATTTACTCGTATTTGGAAGTAAATAATTATTCTTAATCACTGTTCAAACTCTCTATTAATTCATTCAATCAAACTTCACATCAAATATATTATTTAAACACTATTAACACTAATTCTCAAATAAGTAACTAATAACTTAATAACTATGGATATCAATTTTCAAATAACCAGTTAATTACTCTAAATTACTTTTTTTTTTTTTTTTTTTAATCCTAATTGCTTGTGGGGTGATTTTTTTTTTTTTCCTTTCCTTTAATTTATTTTTAATTCTTAAAATAAATATTTTATTATTAAAGCACGAGTTTTTAAATTATTTTAACTTTGAATTTTTTGCTTAAAATTTGAAAATATTTTCTAAAAAGAAGATAAAAAAACAAACACATAAATTTAAATGGTATTTATAAGTTTTTAACTCTTCAAAATTTAACACCATACATTAAATGATTATAAAATAGATTTTTTTTTTTTATTTTTTTATTTTTTTTTTTTAAACAATGTTCAGCTAAACATAAACATATCTCAAAAATAATAATAAAATTGGTCTCTTTTATTTTTCAAACGGCTTCCTTTTAATTTTCATTTTTTTTTTTTTAATTTCTAAGAAAAGTAAGTAAGAAATTAAAATTGAAGAATCCATTAACTTTTACAATAGGATAAACAATCCTTTAAGCTTACTCTGGTAAAAGAAAATTTATACTTAAAGGGCCAATTTATAATTTCATTATAGATTTTAAGGAAAGGATTACAAGTTTTAAAAAAAATCAAATTATGTTGAAAAAATGAAAAATCAAATTATCACTACACTTTTATTTAGTTATTAAAAATGTACTTCTTTAATTATTTTATAAAAATTTCATCCAAACCGATTATTACACTAATTTCCTCCGTATAATCATTCAAAATAACTCATCATTTTTAATTAATCAAAATATTTATTTTATAATTTTGCAAACAAACACCTCTTGAGATTTAGGAAAAGTAGAGTAATTTAGATGGGCTAAAATGGGTTTTCTTTCATGTCATTAACGAGCTACTAAAAAAGAGTTTTTATTAACCACTTTTCAAACATGTGCATCCAAAGAAACTAATGTAATCACTTAAAATAATAACTCATTTCAAATCGATGAAAATAATTACTAATTTATGATTACTCTTTTTAAATCACTCATTTCAAACTCCTCAAAATAGTCACCCATTTTTAACTACATCCAAACGAATTATTTTATACAACCGCTCTTCAAAAATTATCATCAAAACGACTTATTAACTACAAATTTTTCTACAAAAATCATCATCTAAACGAGCTACCACTGAATCTCAAATTTCTAATCACTCAAAATAACACTTTATTCATAATCACTCTACCATTTCACATTCAAATACCTTTCGATCGATATTGATTTAAATTTATTTAACATTAACAAATATAGTGTTAAGATTATAAAACTTAATTATCAAATTAGTGTTGGGATGCAAACAAAGTGTCTCACATCGGTTAAAATAGGGAAGATCATGGGTATATAAATGTTGACAATTATTTGCAGTGATATGAGACATTTTGAGTGAAAGTTATACAGGTGTATGCTTAAAGAATTGTCATTCTTATCAATCACGTCAAAAGGAAGACATATTTCTATGCCAATGTACATTTAATGTTAATTTAAATGTTCTTCTCCCTTACAAAATATCATCATTTGAGTAAAATCATCAATATATTGAAATAATAAACCATTCATGTAGTGGTGAACATACATATGAATAATATGCCACCTAATTTTCTTTCTTATATTTCACACTTCTTTCCCTTATATAATCATATCATTTCATCAACTTATGATTATATATATATCATTATTCATCAACTTATAATATCTTACCCACCTTCAAATCCCACTCAAATTATAAATCCACCTCTATCAAATTAATTAATTCCATAAACTAAAGTGCTTATAATTAATTAAATTTTTATCTATGATCAATGTATTAACAATCATAAAATTTGTTATTTGACAAATCTCTTTCTCATCAATGTAATTAACCATAAAAAGATAGGCATAAATTAAATTATTGTTTTATTAACATATTAATTTAGGCATGCAATAAAACTTATGTCACACTCAACAATGTTCAAGCAACCCCATTAATAAAAATCAATTTCATTCAAATGGCATGCTAAGTGGTATGCCCACATACCCAAATATGTTATCACAAACACATCAATTCAATATAAAATAAACAATTTATTATTTATTATTTTCTTTATTTTAATTCAACTACTACTTATATAAACTATTTAAATCACTAAACAATTTTTAACCTTAATAACTACGATAATTATAAAAATTTAAAATTTCAAAAATTATATATTCATTAGGAAGTGACTGACTCACAAAAAATTTACAAAATTCTCTCATAGATTGAATTTGAGAAATGTTTTTGAATAAATCTTTAAGTTTTGTGTTGATAAATTCATTAAGTTGAACCTATGTATTCGAGTAATTAACACAATCTAATCTTTATATTTTTGGCTAATCAATATTCAATTTCAAATTTTATAGAAATAAACATAATAATTTGTTGAACCCGTGACGCTGGTGTTGAATTGGAATAACACCAAACAATGAAACCACTGCGCCAGTGACTCATTCGATCATGTGGCAAAGCACTTTAACCTTTAAAAGTTGGACATTTTTCATGAATAATAATAAAAGAAAAGCATCTTTTGTTGAAAAAAAAAATCCTTAAAATTATGATAGGAATAAGCAGAAAATAATTGAAATTTTAAAATACAAATAACAAAATAGAATACGTGTAAAAATTTCAAAATTAAAAAAAAATAATAATAATAACTTTCAATATGAGAAAAAACTATTGACGAAAATAAAGAAAATCATATGTTGGTTGAAAATGAATAGAGAATAGTCGAAGATATTGGTGAATCGTCATATCCCCACAAGAGAAGGGCTATAGGGCTATATATATATATAATATATATATATATATTATATATATATATAGTCTCAATAAATAAACCCACAGCTGTTAGTGGGCGGTCCAAATTTGGGTCGGTGCGCCACTGCCGCCAGCCACTCACAATACTCTCTAATTCCCCTAACTCTCTTTCTCTTTACGCGTTTACTGTTTTTCTTTTTTTTTCAAACAATTTTAATTACCCCTTTTCTTTTATTACTAAAAAAAAAAAAAAACAAAAAAAAAACAAAAAACTTAATTATAATCGTTTTAAATATTTTTATACAATTATTCATCCAAATACTTTTTAAAATATTTGATTTTGGTACTTTTGATAAAAAGAAATTTATATTTATATTCTATTAGAATATTTTGATGTGGTGGAAATGATGGAGAAGGAAAGGAAATGAGTCTCTTATTATTATTTGATTCGCTAATTTTCATCACTTAAGTTGCTAATTCTTTTTTACTTTTTTTTTTATTTATAAAATGTATTGGAAATGTACGTACATTCATGAGTGAGTAACTCTTAGTATACAGGTTATGGTGACCATAGATGCAGGATTATAAACAGGCTCGAGATAGTGGCCAAGTATGAGTAGTGTTATACCGGTTAGGTTTATGGTGAAATTTCTTAGAGTGATGTACTATAGTAAGTGAGATTACTCCTCTTCAGATTGGTTTGAGGCATTCATCTATTCGAAAAGTACTTGTGATTCTAGCAAGTTATCAGTTGGTGCATATAAGTAATGTACTTACGAGCTGCATGTACTGTGTAGACGTCTTTCATGTTTTTGTTAGGGAGCTTAATTAGTGAGTAGAGAGAATTCCACTCCAAATTGAAGTACAAATGTGCATGTTACATGGTGTGTGGTAAGTGGTTAACAGTCGTAGATCTTGAGTACAATTAATGAACATAATTGATCTATGTTCAAGAGTTACTAGTGTGACTTTTTAGCTTTTGCTACTGAATTATTGTAGTTCAACACACATAAAAACTGCTTACTTTTTAGCTTTTGTCACTATTGTTTCATATTGACGTATTAATATTGTTATTGAGTATAGAAATGTACATAAACTCACTGTATTTATGCATCTTGAACAATAATATAATCATGTAAATACATTCTAAACAATAGTTTTTATTATTAATACCAATTTTTTTAATTTAATAAGGATTTTACATCACCAACATCTCTAATAAAATATTAATACCATTGTTTCTAGAATATTAATGGTGTTATTTAGTATAAGATATTTATGTGAAATACAATATATATTTTTTGTATATATGAGTAAAAAAATATCTACTTACCGTATATAATATCGATTAGAAATATAATATTTATTTGAGCTTGTACGATTATAAAATTAAAGTTTAGGTCGAATCTATAAATAAATATAAAAATTAAGAGTGCTAATTATTTATTTTTTGCTTAGATTTATGATTATTTTCACTAAATTTTAATGAGCAAAATTTACTT
>JBBMEG010000001.1:6938606-6953115 GCA_037832605.1 Cyclanthera cordifolia | reverse complement strand
TTTTCGATATTCAATTGATTTTGGGATGTATGTAATAACAAACACGGCTTACAAATTAGTTATGAATTGAAAATAGAAAATTTAATTCTTATGATTTGACAAAAATTTATTAAAAATAATCTATCGTTCGTAATTTTTAGTGAATAAAATAAGTGGAGTTAATTATTTTTGTATTTAATGATAAGAGTGTAAGATAAATAATATTTGATTTGACAAAAAAAAAAAACACACACATCATTGATACATTAAATATTACATTTACATACTTAATTTACCTAAGATTTATTAATAACATAGACTATCTTTAAGGTGTTATAAATTATAAAGATTAAATTCTAATTTTTCAAATTATAAAAACTATATTCTATATTTCTTGGAAACATAAAATGTAAAGCGTAGATTTTTTAAACTATAAAATCTAAAACCAAATTTATAAATTTTTTTTTTTTTTTTTATTGTTATTGATGGATTTATCTTCTTAATCTAACACATTATCTTTTTGAATCTTTATGGTTATATTATTCTGTTTTTTTTTTTTTTTGAACCTTAGTTGTTATATTCTTTAACACATAAATCTTTATACATATAAATTGTTATATTCTTTGTTTGATTTATCCAATTTTAAAGTCAAACAAAGTGAAAGTGGATAACACCATGTCATTGCCAAGACACCAAGACAAGAAGTGTCATAATATCTTCCCTTTTCCCCTTTTGCCAAACGCCACCTGTTTTCCACCATAGCCAATTCATCAACCTATATAAACCTCCCCAAACTCCCTTTCTTTCCCCTCACTCCAAAATCCCAAACCAAACAACAAAAAGAAATATGCCTTTCTTTCTCTCTCTCCTCTTCCTCTCTCTCCTCTCCGCCGCCGCCGCCTGTGACCGCTGTGTTCATCAGGCCAAAGCCGCCTACTATCAAGACGAAGCCGCCGGAGCTTGTAAGAACCCCCCCCAATTCGACCCATTTCAAATTCTTCGTTTTTTCAACGATCTAACCCTTGCCCAGATGAAATTTTCACAATTAATGAACTGGGTTTGCTTCATTTCTTGCAGATAGAGGCGCTTGTGGCTACGGCGACCTTACGCCGGAGCTCTCCAATGGCTACTTCTCCGCCATCATGCCTCCTCTTTACAAGTACGGCGCTGCCTGCGGCGCCTGTTTCCAAGTAAACCCTCAATTAAATCTAAAATTTCCCTGTTTTCCTGATCATTATTCACTCCGGTTTCTCATCGGCAATGCTCTGTTTTTCAATCGGAAATACTCTGTTATGCACTGTTTTATAATCGGAATTGCTCTGTTTTGTGAAGGTGAGGTGCAAGAACGAGAAGATTTGCAACAAGGAAGGAACGAAAATAGTGGTAACGGATCGAAATGAAAACACATACACGGGTCTTGTTCTTAGCCAGAAGGCGTTTGGTGAAATGGCAGTGAGTGGAAGAGAAGGATTGCTTTTGAGCTATGGAGTTGTGGATGTGGAGTTCAAGAGGTTTGTTTTTGTTCTTGTTTATGGATAATAATAATGGTTCAGTTAGACCTACCAATGATATTATGATTGATTAATTTAATCACCCACCTTGATGTTGACTAATTAAAAAAAAAAAAGAAAAAAGAAATGGTTAATATTAATCTTATCCATTTGTGTTTTTGTAGGATTCCTTGTGAGTACAAGAATAGAAACTTGTTGGTTAGAGTGGAAGAGTGGAGCCAATATCCCAATTATTTAGCCATTAAATTGCTTTACCAAGGTGGCCAAACAGAAATTGTTGCAGTTGATATTGCTCAGGTCATTCCTCCAAACATCAAACAATTATGCTCACAACCATTGTTATTATTATTATTATATATTTTTTTAATTTTAAATCGAGAGAACGTATCAAAAATCCTATTTAGATGACTTTATCCTCTCGAGTAATACGAGACACAAATACCGATTTTCACGACCCTATACGTACACAATAATCTATCTTCATTTGAATTAATATGTGCTGAGTTTGAGTTGCTCGAACTTATAAGCTCTTCGTTACTAAGTGTGCATATCATTATATATCTCTATATTTGTATACTTTGAATTTTGTATCATTTTGGTTATGAATTTTTAAATAATATTTTACATTAATAAGACTTAAAATTTATTTTTTGTTAATTTAAGCCTATCTTCATTTGTAAATTCAAGAAATATATTCCAAATTCTTTTTGTTTGATAGAAATTAAATTTTCATGCATTATTAAACTAGTTTTTATTGAAATATATTATATTTAAATTTTTAAATATTATTAAACCAATTTTCATTAATATTATGTATGAACGGATTTTAGGATTTTTTTTTTTAATTTTTTTTTTAATGTATGAATCAAAATTAGACATGTGAAAATAAAACACAAACCATATAGATAAAAGTAGTATTTTAACCAATTTTAATTACATGTCATTCATTACAAACCATGATTATCTTTAAATATTATATTCAGTACCACAAATATAGACAATAGTTATTTTTAACGTAGTAGAATTATCATTAACTCATTATTAAAAACTTCAAGTATCTTTATCTTTGTAACGTGTTATTCTCAACATTGACGAGTGAAAATGTACTACACAGGTGGGTTATTCGAATTGGGATTACATGGGTAGAAACTATGGAGCTGTTTGGGAGACTAAAAGGCCAGTACCAAAAGGACCATTGCAACTACGATTCGTGGTAACTTCCGGATACGACGGAAAGTGGATTTGGGCAAAATACGTTCTTCCAGCCGATTGGAGACTCGGATTGACTTACGACACTGGAGTTCAAATCGACGATATTGCCAAAGAGGGTTGTCCAATAGAGCAATGTGGAGATCAACAATGGAGAAGAAGATAGATATATATTTGAATGGTGGATCAAATACATGTTACATATAATGTATAAAGTTGTGGTATTTGATATCTAATACCATTTAATAGGAGAAATAAGAGATGAATGGACTTTGTACTATAATTATTATGCTAATTATAAAGTTAATAAATTATTGATGATAATGATATTTAGTTGTTAAGTTTTTTTTTTTTTTTTTTTTTTTTTTCCACTTTTAAGCTGTCTTGACTTTTTTTTCTCATCAAGTGGGTCGGTATAAAGAAGAAATAAATATTGAATCGTAAAGAATAAGCAACTAAACGCACCGTATTGACAGTTGGTGTTTCCTTTTCCAACGGCTATATTTTACGGATGCTATCAATTATGATAGTAATTAATACTAATAGTGTCAAATTTTAATAGAAGAGAATTTTAAAACTTAACGTCAAATTTGAAAAGTAAGAATAAATGAGTGATGATGAGATAAGAATTTAGTGTGTCAAACTATGAATCTCTTTCATTTCCGTTTTATCTCACCACTCCAAACCTATTTTAGTTTGTCAAACGATGAATCTCTTTCATTTCCGTTTTATCTCACCACTCCAAACCTATCTTTAGTTTATGAGAGGTTATCGAATTCCTCTACAAATGATTTCATGTTTCTTTAAATAAACTATATCAATTTTAATCAAATTTTAAAAATTAAAATAATAATTTTTAAATCTTGTTTGATTATTTTTTTGTTGTTTTATGTTTAGAAAAAAAAAAGTATGCATGTTGGACTAATGAATTTAGTTCTGTTTAGTAAAAAAAAATGAAGATAAATTTTATTTTTATATATATATAAAAAATTTTGAAAATATTTTCTATAAAGAAAAAAAATGAATAGTTCGTGATCAAAATGTTATCGTTTCAATCAATTAAGTAGATAGTCATCAAAGAGTAGTTCAAATAGTAAAGTTTTTTTCTTTTTTAGATTATAAATATTGATTTCCTGCATCGAATCTGTAACCGTGGTGTTGAACAGAATACCAACGCGTCATTGACTCTTACGGTTATATAAAGTAATATCTTATAAATAAAAGTCAAGATATTTCTATTAAAAAAGAGTATTTAACATGGATATTCAATTCGTCAATAATTATTACATTTTTCATCTCAAATTGATTTTAATTGAAAGATATTCAAATGAATTTTTATACATAAATAAATTTAATTCGAATCACCATTTTGCTCTTAATTACCATATATGGAATTCTTTTGCCTCTAAATCTCTCAAAATTTCTTTCTATATTTATATTTTATTTTATTTAGACTAATTTCCTTTTCACCACAAAATTTATCTTCTTTCTTACCTCTTCTCCGTTTCTTTTTTAATCGGATTTTATTTGCTTTTCTGGACATAATTGCTTTTTCGTCATAGGTAAGGTGCATTTCCATTTAATAATACTCTATTTATACATATGTACAGAAATCAACATTGTATTTCAAAAAAAAATTGCTTCATATATGTTTCTTTTTTAATCGGACAGACATTTCTACACGTACTGCAATTGCGTTTTCTTTGTTTCTTCGGTAGGTAATTTTCTTTCCTTTAATAATACCATATTTATATATATATAAAGAAATCAGCATTGTGTATATATATATATATATATATATATATAAATTCTTATTCTGTTTTTATTTGTTATTTGTTTCGTCAGTAAGTGATGTGTCTTCCCTTTAATAATATCCTCCCCAGAGTTATCGCAACTCTCAGTTGGTGTTGCTAAATGTATTATAACGTTTACAATCTAATCTGAATTGTATTACACTATTGTATTTATACAAATCAGCGTATTATTATGATAATCATTTAGATATTATTATGGTTAGCATGTCAATATAGCTTACAACATATAGAATATTAAATTGTATTTTTAACATTGGTTTGGGTATAACATAATACAGTAATTGTTATACAATATCAACTATCAATATATATAACAAAAAAAATATTAATACAATATTGTATTATATATGTAATTTTCATATTCTATATAATATAAACTTAATGCAGACCCTAATATTATGAGTTTTTTTTACCGTCGTCCTCATTAAAAATTCGTGACAAATTTTAGAATCAAATCAAGGAGATCATTAATAACTTGATAAATGTATTCAAACTTTCCATATATAACAAAAATGATATTTATGGAAAGTTCCTAACAAAAAATCAAAAGATTAAAAACATATCCGTATTAATGTATAAAGTGATTTTAATATCTTTTATAAAAATTGCCATTTTTGTTTACTGTCCAAATCAAGAAAAACAACACCGACATTGGACTCAAAAAAAAAAAAAAACACCGACAAAAAAAAAAAAAAAAGGAAAAATACAAGTAAGAACAGCAATAATAATTAATAGAGATGATCATCATTAAATTATGATTTAAAAGATGGATTTAATATAATCATTTAGTAAAAAAAAAAAAAAAAAAAAAAAAAAAGTATATGCAGTTATATATTTTAGATTATACCATTTAAAATAGATTTTAAACTTAAAGTTCGAAAGCTATCTTTGACATTTTTGTAGTCTTCATTCTTTTTTATGTCTCTTAATATCTGATCTAGGGACGGATATAATTACATGGTTATAGTAGATCAAAAAGCTTCCAATTCAAAAAAAAAAAAAAAAAAAATTTAAACTTTGTTTGACTTTGATATTTAAATTTTGTAAGGTCAAATTTTAGTTTAAGACTTCAAGTTTGTTTCAATTGGGTCTCTAAACCTTCAATTTTGTTAGATTTTGGTATAAAAATTTCAAATATTCATTTTTAGTTTCTAAACTTTCAAAATAATTTAAAATGGATCATTATTTGAAAGTTTTTGTTAATTTTCTTTAAAATTTACCATCTTTTCTATAATTTTAGAATTATGTTCATCTATTTTCTTTATATTAAAATTATTAACATTATTGAACTAATTTTAAAAAATATTAACTTCAAAATCTATGGACCAATTTTATTTATTTATTTATTTATTTTATTGCAATAACTAAAATGATCAAAACAAACTTGAAAATTCAATAACTAAAATTGGACTTTTGAAAATCTATGCATGGAAATGAAAAAATTTGAATCTCGAATTAAAATTAGATTTTTAAAAGTTTATAGCATAAAATGAAAAAAAACAATATTAAAGTTTATGGACTAAAATAGTATCTTGAGCTATATTTTATTGGTTTGAGATTTAAGAAACTTAGTTAAAAAAAAAAAAAAGAAATCGGAAAAATTAACAAATTTGTGTTCGAATTGAGGAAGAATAGTGTTCACACAAAACTTTTCTTGAGAAATAAAGAAGCAAGACACGTGTAAATAAAGTTTAAATTTTATTGATTTGTGTGTGTGTTATACAATCTATAATATTTATCTTTTGATTCTTTCTCTCGAGTTGTAAAATTCGAAGATGTTGATCTGAGGGTTTGTGAGTTTGTTCTCAAACTAAGGAAGATTGAATCTTCAGTTTACGGGCAAAGAGACAGTCAATTTTTCGAATCATATATCGTTAAGTATTTTGAATTTCTGAAGCTTGATTCGAAATTCGTTGACGGATCATGAAGGCTGTGGGGTTTGGGCCGTTGGACGCTTTGAATTCTCTCTAACTTGATATTGTGAAGTCTCTGAATCTTCGGTCTTTGTTTTGAATCTTCCTCTTTATGTTTGGTCTCCTATAAATGACTTGGGCTTCATGGCTTTTAATGGTCGAAATTAAATTTGTAAGGGGGTTAGGAATATGTACCTGCTCGTGATGGGGTGATAGCAAAGGCAATGTGGGAAGTTGAGCAGCAGCAGCAACAAACACAGGTGGGGTTCAGTGCCACAACCATGCAGACAGAAATAGCTCTCTAGAAATAAACACATTTAAAAAAAAACAACATAATTGAAGGAAAAGTAAATAAATTTATTTTTTTTTTCATAGTTTAATTTTCTTGAGATAAATAAAGAAAAGTAAAAATAAATTAATAAATCATACAATAGAAATTGATGAGCCAAACAATAAAAAAAAATTTATTTCTCTCTCAACCATTCTCACTGCACCAAACATATCTTTAAAAAAAATAATATTAATAATCAATATATTAACAAATACTATTTCATTCTTTATTGTAATACAATATTTTAGGGAATGTTTGGATAAAGTGAATGAAAATGATTATGAGAGGAATGAGCATTTATGAGAGAATGAGAAATAGAATGATCATAGGAAGAATGATTAATTGTTTGTGGTTAACAGAGTGCTTATGGAGAGAATGATTACTTGTGTTTGTGGTTAAGAGAATAATTATTTGTGTTTGGGGTGAATAACGAGAAAAATAAAATAATAGATATGATGTGAGTGAAAATTAGTTATAAGGAGAATAAAATGTTGTTAGGAGAAAACTAAAAAGGTAAGGCCCTAAAAAGGTATGTCTAGGCAGATGGGTCCTTGTTTTTTTGTGGGCAATGTGACCTTAACTAGGGACCCTTTTATCATGTGTCAACTTGCTTTGTGGTGTGGTGTTCTCTCTCTCTCTCTGCTAGTCTTTCCATGTTCTTGTTTAATCCTAATGGCAATCATAATATAGGGTATGGAAGGGTTAAGAAGGGAAGGGAAGTGATCATTTTCTATAATTTAGTCCATCACTAATTTACTTTTTTTTTATCTTTTTTTTTTCTTCAATTTCTTTTACTTTTCATCGTAGCCAAACATGCTCATAGTAATTATTTCCAGTATCTTTGTTTTGGAAAAACTTTTTTTTTCTAAATATTAAGACAGTTAGATAAATTAGTTTGTAATTATTTGAATATTAACAAATATTTAAGATATTGGTCACATATAAATGCGGAAAGGTTTATCTACATTTTCTATATTGGATCTCAACACGATGACTCTTTGGTAGCTTTCTTTAGATTCTTGCATCTTTGAGTATAGTTTTAATAAGAGAAAAACTCACAAACATATGACTAAATAAGCAAACCCTCCTTAAAGATGATCTGTGGTGCCATTTTTTTTTTTTTAATATTCATTGTAAGAAAAAACTTATGATACTAAATAGTGTTACATTACCCTTAAAGACAGCTTGCATCTTGATTTGTATGGTTTGATACATTAAAAAGAATAGTCTATCTATTTTATAATTGTTGTGAGATATACTCTTCCTTTCGATGCAAGATTCTCAAAATACTTCTTAATTGCTAAAACATAAAGTTAACTCAAACTTGTCAATTCTCATCTTCCGAGTTTCCTTCTTTCTTCTTCAGGTTTCTATTACAGGTGCAAAGGCGCTTGACCTGAAGGAAGGAGTCATCTTCAAGACTAGCTCTTTCGGCCTCTAATTCAGATCTGACTTGCCTGTACAATTTCTTTCCCTTTTCACCTCAATTGGTTTCTCTTGATTTGTTTGGTTGGTATAAATGGTTGACTTTTACGCTTTCTACTTGACTTTCTCCATGTATTAAAAGAAAGAAACCTTCAAAATCATTCCAATGAAATGCCTTCAACTAATTATGTTGTCTTATGAATACTTACGACGAGGTCTTGCTATCGAATCAGGTCCAACGTTAAAGCCTCCGGTGGTGGCACAAGGGTAGCATCCCCAAAACTTATCAAATATGCTAATCGTATTTTATATTTTCGTATCGAGTTTTTTTTTTTTAAATGTAATTGAGCCAAATGATGTATTAACATTTTATGAGAGGTGCAATATATACACTCTTAAAATCCTTCCTCTTTTTACTTAACATTCGTATTTCTCATCTATTTGTGAATATAACTAACACGACGTAAGTGAAAAACATAAATCTATGAGCTCAGGTTTTCTTATTCTTTATTGTTGTTTACGTTTCTTTCATAACATAGGAGTGTTTCGTTTTGAAACAATTACATAAATGAGAAATGGACATCGGAAGTTTTGATTTGCAAGTTCCAAATATTTAATCAACACTTTTAACATATATAATCAACAGAAATTGTAGTGGATGCGTATTCTCACAAAATAACTACAAATTTAGTCGAATTTTAAATTATTTGCCTCTATAATCATTAATATTGTATTATAATACAATAACGTACTACATTTACTAATTTTTTTGAAAGTGACTAAATTTTTATAATTATTTTCTAGATTTAACTAACGCTCCCTGTAATCTAATATGCAACAAATCTTTACCCTAAAATTGACCAAATTCATGTTTGATTCCAAGCATTTCTTCAAGATTTGAATGGATCAAGACAAATTTGAGATTAAAAAAAAAAATTGTGGATTTTTGCTCAAAAATTTGGTAATATTGCAAAGAAAGTATCACCATGAACTCAAAACTTGTACAATAGTGTGCCAAGAGACTTATATGTGTATTCTTTTCCTGGTTATAACTCTACATTTTTCTGAATTGTTATCATGTACATTTTTCAAAAAGTTTTCATCTAGTTGCTGAAAATGTTGAGAAGGGAGACTCTAGTTTTGATCAATCGTCGAAACAAGCGCTCGATCCGTTGCTCGAATTCCTGACCGCCTAGCTCCAACTTTTCAAGTTTGTTTTGGATATTCTCAATAACTTGAATGTCTTTGCATTTGCTTGTCTTTTGGGATGTAAAAGAGTTCAATGCATTGTCCATATTGGAATATTCATTGAGATTTGCCTCTACTTCAGGGGAGACTTCTCTTTTACTCTGCATTACACTAAGAATTGACCAGCTAGACTTTGACTTTCTATTCTTTCCTGAGATAAGGCAAAGTAAGGACTCAAATACTCTTAGATTCATTGCTTCCACCTCCTTCAACAAGCTAACCGTAGCTGTAACGACGTCGCTACCGTTGACCGTTACGTTGCTTCTGCTTTCGGTTGTCTTATTAGTATCAATGGCCTTTTGGATTGCCCTCTTGATAACTTTTCTAGAAGTCAAGTATTTCTTCGCCTCGGCTTCCATCCCGGATCTTCGTCGAATGGCCGAGTGGAGCTCGCGGGCACATTCGTTTGTGTGAATCAAAGCATCCTTGGCTGAGGTGCACATATCAAGCAGTTTTAAAGATCCATCCAACAACTCATCAACCCAATTTTCTCCACATTGTCTAACAAAAGCTTCTTGAATGGAGGGTAACAAAAGCAACTTTTCGACGTGTTCGTGCAAATCCTCGAGGGCGTTTAGCTGTTGGCTGATGAATGATGATGATGATGATGTTGAGGCAGGAGTGGATTCGAAGTCTCTTAGTTTAGTTAAGTGCTCATCACACTCGGAAATGATAGGATGCGGTCTAGACGGTAAGCTGTTCGAACGTGTATGGTATTTGGTTTTCTTGCTTGAAGGAAAGCCAGCCATGGTTCTATCTAAAACAAGAGAGGTTTTAAGATGAAAGGGAAGATGAGGATTAACAAGTTTGTGTTCCTTAATCAGTTCATAATCAATATATACATCAGCAGGTCAGGGGTATATTTGGAAATTTGCTTCAAATCTCAATAAGAACATGAATGAGATTTGAATCTAAACCACCTGCTCTGCATTGTTTAAGCAATGTCTCTCCTCTCCACCAAGTCTACAACTCATTAACAAGCTAACCTCTGCACATGTCATTATTTAAAAAAATTAATATGATTCCCTTTTAGAAAGGCCTCCATAGTGACGAGGAGGTTGTTGAAATATGTCTTGAACTGTTTGATGTCTTACGATTATGTTTATGTTTTCGCACATGGGCATTTATGTAGTTTCGCCTTATATGTATTAGGGTTTTATTAGAATGCCTATATAACTCTCTTGAAGCCCTAGTCTCAGTTGATCCACATTCTGTATTCTTATCTTTTAAATAAAATGATTTCTCTCCTTTGGTCGTGGACGTAGCTAGCCCATAGTTAGTAAACCGCGTAAATCTGTGTGTTTTTCTTTTGCGTTCTTTACTGTTTTTCTTTGATTATTGTTCTTTTTCATAACAGAGAGGTTAGAGAGGTTGTTCTACACATGAACACATGGGAGAAGATTGATATGTGCAATATTTAATGATATTTCAGCATTGTTCTTGCTATGTCTCCCGCCACTATGTCCTCCGTTTGCTTCTTATCTCTTCGATATCTCTTAAAAAATCCGAAAAATCTGCCACGCACGAGGGGTGTTGAAAGAGGTGCCTTTTTTTTAACAAAATAAGAGAGACATGTTTGCATTGTTTATCTTAATTACATACATGTGCATATCTGCACATGTTCAATTTCTTCCTCTTTCTCCTCTCTTCTTATGGATGTTTTGGACACAATTCTGACTCTTCAAGCAACGTACAGTCACTTTTGCTCGATGTAATTCGGTATGAGGGTTCTGAGGGTAAGATTCTGTTGAATTATGTAAATCACCAATCAACCTAAAAATTTAAGTTGATACGTTAAAATAAATTTAATTATATCAACCAACACTCCCCCTCACCTGTGAACTTGAAATTTTAGAAATGTTCTTCAAGTGGAATGAACTTTAAATGGGGAGGAATGATATAGCAAGAATTCAAACTCATGACCTCTAGCTCTGATACCATGATAAACTATGTAAATTACCAATCAACCTAAAAACTTAACCTGATAGGTTGGAATAAATTTAAATTATATCAACTAACAGATTCCATTCCGGAGTAAGATTCGAGCGAACCAAATAAACGAATTGCAATGAATCCGATTACCAAACGCTTCCTTAGCATGTAGATAGGGAAGACTTGAGATCTTAGACACCTAAACAAGCAGCTTGAGTCTTGATATAAATACTTTGTTCATAAATCATTGAACTGATGTAGCACCCACCTTAGTAAACACATCTCAACGCTCTTCTTTTTCTTCCTAAACTTGTTCTCTCCATATTTCCCCGATATAATTTAATATTGTCTACTTCGAGCATAAGACAATCTTATAACAAACCCTGCGTTTCAACTATTACGCAAGAATCTTCTCCACTTCGAATCGATACTTCTTAACCGTTCCGGAAAAACAATGCTTTGCATCAACTTGACACCTTGTTGTCTTTTCATAAATAAGACATAATAATGAAAACAATGATTCAAACATACCATCACTGCAGTCCGTACTTCTGTTGCTGCCTTTGCTTTCAAGCTATTCACAAATTTAAATCCATCCAAAACCTAGTAGATTGCTCATCTTTATACAAGCTCTCCAAAAGAAAATTGCTTTTTTAACCTCAATCTCCACTGTTCAGCTACAGATTTTGCGCGAAAGCTGGCTCAGACAGTTACAGATATCAAAAAAAAAGAAGTTCGAACAGACATTCCTTGAACTGATATTTTCCTTGGCTTATCTACAAGTATCTCACCCTCTCATCTATCCATTCAAATGCTAATATATATATCAATTAGAGAAAGGGAGACATTTGAAAACTTCATGTGCTTCAATATTTTAAAAATAAGGGTATGTTTAGTCATTTTACATTGGAATTATTGACATTGATGTGGCAATGTTTCCTCTATATATAAAGTCTACAATTTCTATTTCATTCAAAATAAGGTTGTTCAGATCTGTTTATATTATAAAAGATTTAAGTTTGCCTGCCACCATTGATACAAGAAGGTTGCTTCCCACATGCATATTTTGGTGCAAAGCTTGAAGAATCCTCTGCCATCTGGCATATTAAACTCGTAATCTGTCTTCGGTAACATCTCGACGATCTTTGTGTCGATGCTTCCTCCATCGTTTTAGCTCATTGTTCTTTATTTAAATCTTACATTATGAGATACAACCTGATTAGCTTTATTATTATATGTATTATTGAATCAAACTGTCCCTTGATTAAAAGACAACTTATATAACATTACATGAAAGTTAATGTCTCTTGTGGTTAGCACCATTGCTGAAACCATTGGAATCTTTGACAGCAATACTAGTATGAATTCTTAGCTTCATCAGTTAACCTTGGTTAACTAGTTTGACCTCTTGTTGACCTCCAGTTAGCATACAAGAGTTTAAGGCCTTGTGGATTGTCTTCTTCATCATCTTCCGCAAGCTCGAATACTTTTGTACGTCACTTGCTATGTCATCTCCTCTTCTTCTGCGTAAAACATTCTTGAGTTCATGTGTGCAGTCTTTCATTTGTGATTATACATCCTTTGCCATAGCACACAAGTCCAACAACTTGGAGAAAGATCCAACAAGTTGTCAACTGATTTGTTGTCAACAAGAGCTTGATGGGTGGAGGGGAAAAAGAAGTAACTTATCGATGCACTCGTGCAAATTGATAAGGGTCCTGAGTTGTTGGCTCAAAGAAGAAGATGAAGAAGGGGCTTCAGGGCCTTCGATGTGCAAAGTTTTTTCGTTGACGACTTGATGCGGTTGTGAGGGCAAATTGTTTGAGCGAATGTGGAATTATCTGATAGAACCTGAATCTATTAATGATAAATTATAATGGACATACAAGATAACCAAGTAATTCGATTGTTGAGTTTTCAGCGAAGGAATCCATTTTTTCTTGCCAATGTACCACAAAACAACATGGAAGTTTCAACTTTCTTGTAACTTTATATTACTTGGCTGATGCACACGGAATCTCAAGCTTATCTAACTATAACTGCACAAACAATTAATTAAGCATTATTTATGCCATTCCTCTGTAGATCGAGGATACATGTCTATTCCTGTCAGGTGTCACGGTCATGCTTGTCCAGTGCGTGTTGCACATGACTACTTGCATCCTTAGACCCCTTTTTATCATGCTTTTCTTGTGTAGGATTTACTTTTCATTTTGTTGTTATTTCCTTTGAGTTTTGGAGCCATATGACTCGTCGTCATTTTGACGTACGAGCCGGCACAATAAAAAATGTGTCAAAATGTACTATAGGGGGTTTTTTGAATCTTCCTTCCTACCAAGTTATATGATGAATGCAATATAGCTGAAGTGGTCCTTATTGTGTTTTCATACCCTTTCAAAGACAAAATGTATTTTCAAACCTTTCTTCTTCCTTTTTCGAAACTTTTTTACAAAACCCGTGATAGAGGTTGCACCAATAGTGTCATCCGCTTAGCATTTTCGTTTGGCTGACTTGCTTGTTAGGTTAGATTGTGACACTAGGCTCCGCTTTGGCAACCTCTTCCTTATTTCTACCATCATTAATGCAACGTTTCTTTATAATCAAATGTTTGCTTTTAATACAAAACCACGTGCAAATGCACAAAATATTATACATATATTCTAACTCTTTAAGCTTGTAAGCATCGAGGCAATTCAGTGATTCAAGTTTTCATAGAACATATAAATAAGAACAAATTAGCGATATTGTATCGATATCTGATCGAATGAAAGCGTGTATGTTTGTGTAGAAAACTTGTTTAAATTAAAATAATGTTGATTATTTAAATCCTGCATGAAGTTATAACTTAGATTAGCATTTTTATTAAATATGTAATTAAATCAAGCTGTCTCTCAGATGAAAGTTAATCACAGGCTTCCATGTGATTCTTGTGCTTGTCACCAATAGTTGAGAGTTGAGACAATTGGAATCTTTCACAGCCAAGCACAATTTGAATACTCATTTCCATCTGGTACCCTTGGTTAGTTTATTGACCTCTAGTTAACATACCAGAGTTAAATCTTTTTTTCATTTTTTTTAACAAACAAAGAGAGTTTCTAGAGGTAAGAACAAAATTGGTGAGTTCAATATTGGGTTGTGATTTTTTCC
>JBBMEG010000001.1:6917582-6929643 GCA_037832605.1 Cyclanthera cordifolia | reverse complement strand
TGTATCTTATATATTTGAAAATATCTTCATTTGTGTATCAATGCAGGGGGCATAAGTCTGGTCAGTCATCCTCAAGGCAACATGCTTCACGGCCTGAAGCAACACCATTGGGTTTCATTGTCCGGCCCCCATCTAAGATAGATCCAGATGAAATAGGAGCTCGTGCTTAGCAAGCCGTGCATGATCAATGTCGAGTGAAGGTTAGTTTTCCTCATTATCATACGAAGCTAGATGAATGGAAAAGAATCCTAACCTCAAGGTTTTGGCATTTAGTTTGCTTAACTTGGGATTTGAAACACTAGGCACATTGTCAGATTACCATGGGGTTGTTTAATGTTTAGGATCATCCATTCTTCCTGGAGCTTGACCCTTTACTTCATTATAGATTAGGAGATTTACCGATAGAATTACATGTGGTTATTATAAATTGTTGTTTACTATGAAAATAACATTTAGGTAGAATCAAATATGGTTTCACCTCGTGACTTCGTTTACTCATAGTCGTTTATTTTCTTTTCTTTTTCCCTTCTATTAGGTCAATAGCAACGCTTTGCTATTATTTCCTGGAACTGTGCACAGTGAACCACATGAACAAGTATCGTTGGATGAGCTTCAATATGTTATTGACGATTATGGAGGATTTTTTTTATCTCTTTTCACTATTTCTTTGATTTTCTCTTCTTAATTGTTTGTTATTTGTATGGATGCTCGTACTGTAGCTGAGATGCTGAATCAAACTTGGTAATATTTTGTTCTGTTCGGATTGTATTTTGAAGTTTTTGATCGTGTGAGCATGTTAGAAGATCGTGGAGCATCCAATCCCATGGTAAGGATCTACCTGTTTTAGATTTATGTATTAATTGATAAAGGTTAACTTAAATGTTTTAGATCTACACGTGCTATTGTATCGATCTCCTTGTTGTAGTATTTCTTTCCATCAAAAAACATTTTTGTTGTCCAAAGCTTGGATTCGTTTCTTGATCCCTCACCTTCGCCCGAGCCAAGAACAGACAACGTCTTGACTTATTCCTTGGCCGGGATGTCGACATTTTCCCATCTTTGCTTTTGTCTTCTCTTCTCCATATCACTCTTCTCCCGCTAATTTTTCTTTGGTTTGGGCCAAAATCATATTTGGCCATGGATGCGAGTATATTCATAATTGCTAGCAACTCTTTTGGTTGTACTTGCTTGGAAACCAAGGACCACGACTCAACTTTGATGGAAACTCTTGCCCTGCTATGAAGAACAACACTGGTTCACCATTACTGTATGTTACTATTTCTACTTCTTTTAACTCTATCAGTTGCTGAATTTTCATCACTTTGCTGAGAGCACATGCTTTTGATTCCCTTCAATGTCTTGTGGACTGTCTTCTTTATCATTTTCTTAGAACTCGAGCATTTCTGAAGATCATTTGCAGTAACCCCTTCACCTCGTCTTCTACGAAAAACCGATTCTAGTCTGCGTACACATTGTTTTGTCTGCAACAATGAACCCTTAACAATATCAGACAAGTCTTAGACCCTCAAAGATCCTTCAAGCAAGTCATTAGCTTATTGATTATCACTCTCCATGAAGTAACTTATCAATGCTGTTTCTGTGGCAGGTAGAAGAAGTTGAAGGAGTGGCTTCAACATGACTTCAATCTGCATAAATGTTCATCCACTTGAACAATGATTAGATGTGGCTTTGCAGGCAAGCTATTTGAACGAATGTGGAGCAATTTCTTCAGGTTCATGGTAAGGAATCCATTTTTCTTTCTAGATAACAGAAGCTAAAAGCCTGGCTAAATCACCTGCAAAAAAGGTTGAGAAACTTCAATCTGCCTGTGCATTCTTTGGGTTATAAGGTAAAATATATATACAACAGGCGTTAGGGAGACATAAGGAATCTCATGCTGGTTCAATATATAATCTTTATTATATGTCTTCAAAAAAAAAAATAATTCATCTATGTTCATGCGATGTCTCCTTCCCAATTGCTTGATATCTACATTATTAATGCTAAATGTCTTTACAATCACATGCATGTATCTGATTCCAAAAAATAAAAAAACTTCGAAAACTAATTGTTTTTGTAGAAAAGATACTTCGATTGTAATAGAGAAATGATATGGGATCATGCATGCTTCCTTATTATTCCATTCCATTATGGAACAACCGCTCATGATCTGGATTTAAGCATTTTTTACAGCAATGTTTTGGCAATGTCTCTTCTCCACTGAGCTTTCAGCCATAAACTAAATAAATTAATGTGTTCTGGTTGCAGGAGAATCTATCTATATACAAGCAAATGGCATCAAAATAATTTGATTATCAAGAAAAAGGTAAATGGATGCCTCTCGACAAAGACAAGGTTGTTGCTTCACTCGTGCAAATTTGGAGAAGATTGGTTCTCTTTCTTCCCTATTTATCAAATTTTGTATCTTTCTTCAACGAATTAATCTCAGATGATGTTTGTATTATGTCAACCCATCTTCAAGTTTTTTAGCTCTTTTCTTATTTGATTCATTAAGAGGCTTCGAGCTTCATGAGTTTTTCCTTTGTTAATTGATTTGAGTTTTTTATTTAATGATTTTTAAGTTTTTTAAATCTTTTAACTTTATATTCTGCATTAAATTGTTGAGCAATTTGTAAATTGTGAGGTACACAAGTGCTGTTTACAGAGTGATACTGGCTTATTACATTTGATTAAGCTACATGAAGACAACGTTTCATAATTGTTGGATTCTTCATTTCTGGAGGTAAGAACTTTTCTGGAACCTCAAGAAAGAAAACGGGTGTTGCCTTTGACTTTCTGGATTTTTTTTTTTTAAATCTTCTAAGAGTACAGTAAATATTAGGGGAGTTTGTTAAGGGAATTGATATTTGTTTGGTGGGTATTCTAAAGCTTGAATGATTTCAAACTGTATTTCATAAATTATATATTTTTATTAAAAAAAGATGTATTTGGTTTATTGGGTAAGTGTGCTATTTCTATGTTTTAATAAATTATTCTTTTTTGCCCATTCTTTGAGGTGAATCTTGAGTTAACTTAGTTATTCTGCCTTTTTAAGAAATGATTAATTGAGGACCTATTACATTTCATAAAAGGGAGGGAACATATTAGAAATTACTTCAAATTTCAAGAAGTGATTAAAATTAATTCCAAATCATGGCAACCAAAAAATTATATTAACAAAATAATAATAATAATAATTAAATATCGTAATCCATATGTTAGAAAAGAATCCTTGGGGGTGTTGTGTTTGGAAAATTGTGGAGTGTTTATTTTGAGTGTTTAGAAATGATGAGTTATTTTTTAGTGATTTTAAAGAAGAAA
The DNA here is from genome assembly GCA_037832605.1 of Cyclanthera cordifolia. Classification (NCBI taxonomy): domain Eukaryota; kingdom Viridiplantae; phylum Streptophyta; class Magnoliopsida; order Cucurbitales; family Cucurbitaceae; genus Cyclanthera; species Cyclanthera cordifolia. The sequence goes on along the minus strand of JBBMEG010000001.1, from coordinate 6,926,322 downwards.
TTGTAATAAAAGCTCGTTTGTATAAGAGTTTTAAAGAGTGTTTATAAAAGCTAGTTTATAGAATTTAGATAAAAACACATAACAAACACCCCCGAGGTGATCTCTCGAAGTGGTCGGGTATTTGTTGGAGATGATACATTTTTCACTCTTCTTTAGCTTTGGAAATGTCGTCTCTTTTAGCAGGTTTGCAAAAGCCTCCTGAAAGTTTTCTTTGAGTAAACATGATTCTTCTGTTGTCGATTGCCATATTCGTCATGTTTCATTCGTAGTTGGGTGAGTGTGCATTGTGGTTAAGGATTGGCTTCTCAAATGTCTCTATGATGTGTCAACTGGGATAAGGGAAGCTAACAACCGAAAGAAAACTGGAAATAAGAACATCTGTGAGAGGAAGAAGTATAGTTTGGAAAGGTCGCTTAACAAGGTTCTCGAAATGATTGTGGAGAGAGGACCTCTCGTTCGCCAGGGGCAGAGGACGCGGTGGTCTTCGTTGATGATGATGGCTTCGTGGAGAAATTGTTCAAATATGGACAGTTTGTCGCATGATTGGGCCGATCATTCTAATTTCAGGTGTTCCGCTCAAGAAGATGATACGTATCTATCATGCTAATGCAGTAAAGAGAGGTATTATGGCCAATCTCACCGGCTTAAATTTCTCGGCTCAAACCACCGGTTCTTATGAACGGAGTGGTTCCATGGTTCGACCCTTTCTCTCAATTCTGATTGATGTTCGATTTCTCGCATATTTCACTTTTCTTTTGTTGGTTTTTCTTTCTAGCTCATTGATTATTGGCGTAGTGATAATTGTTCTAATAGTTTAGTTGTGGGTTGTAGGATTCTTTTTTTGTTGCATTTTGTTAACTAACTAGTAGATAAAGGATACTCTTTAGTCGATATTGTGGGATGATAGGGGGAAAGAGTTAGCTTTGTCCAGGACCAACTCTTCATCTTCGTACTTTGGTGGGATCTCTTACCTTATTCATTGATATGAATAACAAATTATCCCCCAAAGACTTTTGGAAGTCAACTATTCAAGTGTTAGTAAAATTTATTAGACTCTTTCTATCAGATTGTTAGAGATCGACGTTTATAAATACCCTTGCACGTCCTAGTTGTTCTACCTATCTGGGCTTCTTGTTCTAAGGTTCATTTTCTTGGGCGACCTTAAAGTCCCTTCATGTAACGAAGGTTTTTAAGCCTCGAAAGTGAAGTGATGTTTAAAATAGGGTCTACAAAATAACCGACCCCTCGGCTAACCTGGATTGCAGGTTGGGTTGGTTATATAGGGTTGACTTTTTTTTTTGCTCGTTCAATCTAACCCAGCCTGAATTGAGGATTAATATAAACATTACATATATGTGTAAAGAGAAACCTATCTTAACATATTGATAAATAACGTACTCTAATAATAATATGTAATCTAGGTTCAAATATAGTATTATATGTTTTCTATTCGTTTGTTTATAAATTTAGAGAATGAATATAGTTGTTTTTCAGAGGACATGGGAGATTAACCCAACTCGAGAATTCAACCATAAAAAATATAGGGCTAGATTGAATTGGATTGCTCTAATGCATAAGATTGGATGAGTTGGAGAAATGAACAACTCGAAACTTTGGATTGATCCTAAAAATGGTGTTGGTTCCCCACGGGAAATTATTATTCTTTTTTCTTTTTAATATTTTCTTTCTATTATTCTCAAACTTTTACAAAATTTCTCAAGTTTAAATCAAGTCACTATAATTTAGATAAGTTAAGATAAATGTTTATTAGTTTCAATTAGATAATTAATTATCTAAGAAAAATATCTATAAATTTTTTTTTTTTTTAACTTTATGTATAAAGTAAAATAAAGATATTATATATAAATGGAATGTGAAACAGAAATCGTGGATGATGAATACATTTCATGTCTCCATCCTCGTTTTGCTCGCAGAAAATTTTCAATCTCAATTCACTTCCTCATTCACTGCCCCCATTAGGGACGAAGGACATCTCTATGTACACCCCTAATATTAAAGGTTCTAAGAAACATAATATTACATAAAAATCATTCATATAAAATTTGGTCTTTTTAATAAAATATATTTATGGATCATAGTTCCCTAATGCTTCTAATAATTACAATTAATCAATATCTGAATTAGTCCGCATTTTTACCAAAAAAAACAAAATTATCTAAATTGTTATAGCTTAAATTAATCAATTATTTATGATTTTTTAATAAAATAATAATTAAAATGTGACATGTTAGCGATTTTTTATTCGAATTAAATAATGATCAACATAATTATCTACTTATAATTAAAAGACCGTAAATTTAAATATATATTTTATAATTGTGCGACACAATCATTAATCATGAGATTTAGGGGCGTATTCTAATTAATATTTCAAATTGTATTTTTTTAGATATATTTTACCCAAAATTTCAAGTTAGAGAAATTTAAATATGAACAAATGGTATTGCAAACTTAAAACAAAAATTATAGTGAATGTTCTATTCTTATCAAATAAATATAAACTTAGTCAAATTTTAAAAATTAGATCATTAATATTGTATTATAAATATTATATTATTAAAGAAAAATGATACAATTTTTTTTTAAAATAGTTTTATTTATAATTATTTTTTAGATTAAACTATTAAAATTTAAAAATAGTGAATGTTGTAGATTAAATTATTTTAAAAAATATATGTTTCAAAATTACAAAAAGAAAATAATAATAAAAATAATAAATCAATAATTGCTTAATTCACACGCCACACCCCACCACGGTATAAAATGGTTACCCTGCTTATTGTTTGGCGATCATCTTGCCACTGCCCACGACCATCATAGATCAATCTTCCAGATTTTGATCATTTTTTTGCCGGAGATTTTTTGATCGTCTACGTCTAGTTCATTTCCATTATGTTTCTTGATTGCTGAGTTTGAATTCAGCGTTGTGTAGAGGAGTTCAGAAAGAATTTCACATGGGCTTGAAGAATGAACGTAAAGAGTGTGCCGGTGGTGACGATTTAGTTTATTTTCTGAAAATCTACTAACATCTACCTGAACCCTAAACCCTAAACCCTAATCTTTCTCCTGTGAGTCCCTGCTCTCAGATCAATCAACTATGTTGATTAGCAATTGTTTCCCACATCATTCACTGTTCTTAATTCATTTTTCTTTCTTTATGTAGACTTTTTTCAACTCGTACTCGTGGAGTTAGAATTTTAGTTGCACTATGCTTCAATCTCGGTTGGTATTTATTATCCTCTTTTTTTGCTCATAAATACTTGCTCTTCGTTAACAACTCGTTTTATTATAATTTGAATGCTCAAAACATGTAGTTTAAGTATTTATTTTTCCAGTTAAATGCCTTCGAATAACCATCTTAAGCTGCTTTGACTTCAGCATTCTCTTCATAGCAGTTTGTTCTACTAGCTGTTTCCCCAGTTGTAGCTTTATCAGATCAGTAGGATATTGGCGACTCTATTTTTGTGTGACAAGTGAGCATCTACTGAATACAAATAAAACCTCATTTCACCCTTGACTGTAAACAAATTAGTGAAAAATGTGTTGCATAAACTTGGCTTCTACCTTGGATTTATAAAGGTGAGATTCTGTTGATTTCAGGTCCTAATCTTTGATGAATGGCCAAACAAGAGTTCATACAGACACCTCTTCTTCATTCGCGCGGAAATAATTCTTGGCTTAGCTGCTAATATCTCACAGCCTCAGCCATCCATCTGCTACCTCTGTTTTTTTCCTTTGTGTCTGCTTAAGGTAGACATTCGGAATTTCATCTGCTTCAACTTTTAAGGAATTAGTGCATGTTTAAATATTTCCATTGAGATATGACTGATGTGGCAATTTTTCCTCTCAACCAAGTCTACTGATATAAATTTAATCAAAATAAGTCTGTTCTAATCTCTATTTATGAAAGATTAAGTTTGGCTCTCTTAGTTTTGAGAGCATAAATATGTAATATTGCACGTCTTTTATATTTTATTTATGTCCTCTATTTCACAAATATGAAAGATGAATGAATACTATAGAAAAACAAATACTTCTTCTATTATAGAGATATCATGGCGATATTCGTAATGTGTTCTCCATCGCTCGCTTGATTGATCATCTTCATATTTTGCAATAGATTGTTGACCAATTTGTAAATTATGCACACTGAGTGCTGTTGACAGAGCAGGCATTACAGCTTGATTAGCTTTATTATTATACATATAATTGAATCGAATTGTTCTCTGTAGAACATTGAATGAAAGTTAATTTCAAGCTTCCATGTGACACTTGGGCCTATCACGGTTGGTGAGACAATTGTAACCTTTGACATGTATGTCCATTTGAATGCTTAGCTACATTAGGTAACCTTGGTTAACTAATTGACCTCTAGTCAACAAACCACAGTTTAAGTCTAAGGGGGAATTCACTTTGGAAGAGATAAAAACAATCTTTTTTTCTTTGAGGAATACTTGCCTTCTTATGTCAATGAGGCAAGTCCTCCTTAAGGGAGATGTAGCACCATTTGGCACCACAAAATTTTTTTCAATGAATTATATATTTATATATATATATATATACACAAAATAGTGTCGCATCTCGCTTATGAAGTGCTTGCCTCCATAGTCTTAGGGTGGCAAGTATTCCTCTTTTTCTTTCTTTTTCTCCTACCATTTGCAATGTGGAGTTGTCGATGAGCAATTTCTTACCTCATTCATTCAAAGACACCGTTGGAATGTGTTGGGATCTATGGTATTATATTGTTCACTTTTGATTAGTCTAGATGATTTTACTGTAGCAATGGAGTAAATATCCTTAATACATTCGAGAATCTTTCTTGCATTTATAAATGCGATTATGTTTGGATTTCAAACTGTTAATCGACATAATTAAATTTACCTCAACTATCAGTTTAAGCTTTTAGGTTGATTGGTGGTTTAACATAAATCAACATGGTATCAGAACAAAGGTCTCGTGTTTGAGTCTCTGCCACGTCGTTTCCTTCCCATTTAAAATTGAGTTCCACTTGTAGGGCATTTATCAAGTTTCTAAGACCCACAAATGAGAGGGAGTATTAGTTGATATAATTAAATTTACCTCAACCTATCAGCTTAAGCTTTTAGGAAAGATTGGTAGTTTAACATAATTTAACACAAACAATATCAACAATACTTGTTGCAGAAAGTTAGAGGAGAAACTTGATATTGAATTGACAATCAAGGTCAGCATTGCAAAAAATTTGTATTAACTGTGTTTGTATATATATTATACATGAATTTCTTGGTGTTTACATTTGACAAAAATGGATCCATTAGAATTGGCTATGATACTACTATCTATCTTTTCATCCTTAGTGATTAAGGATGTTGAGAAGTGAGACTCTATTTTTGATAAGGCGACGATATAAACCCTCGAGATCTACTTCGAGATCAAGAATGCACGACTCTAACTTCCTCAATGGGTTCTGCACATCTACAACTTGTTTGTGATTGGAGATTGAATATAATGCAACATCCACCATCTCTACTTCATTTCCATTTGTCTCATCCTCCCTGTTGACCACTCTTTTAGGTTGCATAAACTTAGAAACCAAAGACCATTTGCTCATCTTTGATGGTCCTGCTAGAAAGGACTGCTAGAAAGGACAACAACGATTAAATGCTGTTATATGTGACCATTTCTGCCTCTTTTAATAAACTGACAATTTTTTAACTTTTTTCAATTTTGTGGGAACTTGTTCTTTTCATTCCCTTCAAGGCCTTTCGAAGGGCCTTTTTCATAATCTTCCTTGAGTTCAAATACTTTTGAACATCAAATTCAATCTCATCGCCTCTTCTCCTGCGTAAAGCCGACAAAAGTTCTTGTGCACATTCTTTCATCTGTAACAAAACATCCTTAGCCAATGCACACACATCCAAAATCTTGAGAGATCGTTCTAGCAAGTTCTCAATCGATTTGTTGTCGACAAGAGCTTGATGGGCGAGTGGCAGAAGTAGTAACTTGTCAATGGAATCTTGTAAATCTTGAATACCATCAAGATTTTGGCACAAAGAAGAAGATGAAGAAGTGGCTTCAGAGGTCTTTAATCTGCAGATATGTTCTTCAACTACATCCACAATTGGATGTGGCTTTGAGGGCAAGCTGTTCGAGCGGATGTGGAGTGATTTTCTTGGGATTGCAACAAAGGAATCCATTTTTTCTAAACAAGCAAGGAATTTGCAAAACAGCTAGGGCAGTTTCAATTTGAATTCATCTTTTGGCCTTCAAAAGCCTATTTATATCACTTGGCTGAGAGAAACAAGAGGAATCTCATGCTCATAATTATATTTAATCCATTGATCCGCATGAGCAAATGATTAAGCAATGTCTCTACTTAGTCTCCCTCGCACCTCTTTCTTATCTCCATAATTATTGATGCAAATTTTCATTATAATCAAATAAATGGATGTATCTGACATCAAAGAGATTCCTTTAAAAGTCATAGTTGTGCTGTAAAAGAGAAATGAAATTTTATAAGGCATGGTCTCCTAGTTTACTCATAGACTTTTTTTTAGTCTTTGCTTAATCAAACCAATTGCACAGGAGAGCATCTTTATAATATTCACGGCAGGGGCTTCAGTTTTGTTGGCTGATCTTGAAAATGTTGAACTGGGTCTCCTTCTGGTGAGGACAAGATTGTTGCCTTACACATGCTAATGTGTGGGAATCTTCTTCCTCTCGATGCATCAAATTGTTTATCGATTTTTAGTGAGATGTGTTTCTTCATATCTAGGTCTTTCCCTCCTTTGCAGAACCTTTATTATATGTTTTATATTCTGCAATAGATTGTTGAGCAATTTGTAAATTGTGAGGTACACGAGTGCTAATGAAAGAGTGGTGCTGGCTTATTACATTTGGTAAAACTATATGAAGACAATGTTCCATGATTGTTGAATTCTTCTTTCTTGCAGGTAATAACTTTTATGGAACCTTAAGGAAAGAAAAGGGTGTTGCCTTTGACTTTGATGGACATTGTTTTTATCTTACTCTTTTTGTTACTAAATTCTCCACACAAACAAACAAAGAAATGTTGTCTGACCCAATTTCTCTTAAGAGAGGCAAACTTCATGTACTATTGGTTCTCAGCGAGATCATTCTTCCTTTGCAGCTTCATGTTGCTTTTTGTATGTACACGTTGAACGAGACAAATCATATGGCCCTACAATATTTGATAGTCAAGAAAACTTGAAAAAAGAAATAATCCCAATGCGGTGAGTTTTGTTTCTTTTTATGAATAGTACTAAATTCTTTGAGTTTTCAAACATTTCGGTTCCTACTGTGGTACATCTACTCAATCCCATGATTTTTTTGGTGCAAATAACGAAAAGATGTCTTACTTAATCGTCGTGGGTTGACTTAGTGGTCAAGAGAGTCTTAAAGAGCTAAGAGTTAGTTAGTTCAATTTGTTGTAGCTACCTCTAAGAATTAATTTTCTATGAGTTTTCTGACAACCATTGTAATAGTGTGCTTAAGCTGCCATGATATTCACGGATACAAGAAAAAAAATAAAATAAATAATAATAATAAACATCCTCCTTTTGGTTTATTCATGTAACTGGTTGATCAACCGATTAAAATGGTGATTATTGTGCTAAGAGGTGCAAGCACACCTATATATATATATATATATATGTCTGCAGTGACCATTTTTTGTTCCAGTCAGCAGGTTACCTTTACTTCAAGTTCATCTAATTGCAATTAATTAAGGGATTACCAGAAGCAAATAATTCAGCCATGTCCATCCATGCTTCCCTCAAACTCTTTCTTATATGCACCATTATTGATATTAATTTCTGTATAATCAAATGGATGTTCCGATTCAAATGCATTTGTTTATTATTCATAGTTGTATTAGTAATCGAGATGCTGTGGCGATGTTTGTATTGTGTTAACCATCTCTCGCTCGCTCTATAATCTTCACATTATTTATATAATTGAATCAAATTGTCTCTTGATGAAAGACAGCTTGCAGAACATTGATGAAAGTTAATTTCAAGCTTCCATGTGATTCTTGGGCGAATCACTATTGCTGAGACAATTGGAATCTTTGACAGCAATGCCAATTTGAATGCTTCGCTTCATGAGGTAACCCTGGTCAACTAATTGACCTTTAGTTAACAAACCACCGTTTAAGCCTCAAGGGGAAAATCACTCTGGAAGAGAAAAATACATTCTTTTTACCCTCTTTTTCTCTAAGAGTTTGCAATCCCTGATGGGTTAAACAAAGAAATTGTATAGTTAAAAGATGAAAATATTGAGTTGTAAGATGGGCAGTTCTTATATTCCTCCATTCAAAAAGAACAAGGGATATGTTTGGAATCCATGATATTATATTAATATTTTTCATTTTGGATAAAGTCTAGATGATTTTACTTTTGAGCACTGGAGTAATTATCCTTACTAATACACTAAAGGATCTTTCTGACTTTTATAAACGCAGGACTATGTTTGTCTGTATTCCAAACAGTATAAACTGTACTAATGTTGCAAGAACTTGTAGGAGAAAGAAGATATTGAATTCACAATCCTGGTTTGCGTTGCAAAAAAGTTGTATGAACTATGTTTGTATATATATTATGTATGAACTCTTGGTGTTTACATTTGACAAAAATAGATTCATTGGAATTGGCTATGATACTACTATCTAACTTTTCATCCTTAGTGATTAAGGATGTTAAGAAGGGAGACTCTATTTTTT
>JBBMEG010000001.1:6905766-6917482 GCA_037832605.1 Cyclanthera cordifolia | reverse complement strand
TGTATCTTATATATTTGAAAATATCTTCATTTGTGTATCAATGCAGGGGGCATAAGTCTGGTCAGTCATCCTCAAGGAAACATGCTTCACGACCTGAAGCAACACCATTGGGTTTCATTGTCCGGCCCCAATCTAAGATAGATCCAGATGAAATCGGAGCTCGTGCTAAGCAAGCCGTGCATGATCAATGTCGAGTGAAGGTTAGTTTTCCTCATTATCATATGAAGCTAGATGAATGGAAAAGAATCCTAACCTCGAGGTTTTGGCAGTTATTGCTTAACTTGGGATTCGAAACACTGGGCACATTGTCAGAATACCATGGGGTTGTGTTTAATGTTTAGGATCATACATTCTTCCTGGAGCTTGACCCTTTACTTCATTATAGATTAGGTGATTTACAGATAGAATGACATGTGGTTATTATAAATTGTTGTTTACTATGAAAATAACATTTAGGTAGAATCAAATATAGTTTCACCTCGTGACTTCGTTTACTCAAAGTCTTGTATATTTTTCTTTTCTTTTTCCCTTCTATTAGGTCAATAGCAACGCTTTGCTATTATTTCCTGGAACTGTTCACAGTGAACCACATGAACAAGTATCGTTGGATGAGCTTCAATATGTTATTGACGATTATGGAGGATTTTTTCATCTCTTTTCACTATTTCTTTGATTTTCTCTTCTTAATTGTTTGTTATTTGTATGGATGCTCGTACTGTAGCTGAGATGCTGAATCAAACTTGGTAATATTTTGTTCTGTTCAGATTTGTATTTTGAAGTTTTTGATCGTGTGAGCATGTTAGAAGATCGTGGAGCATCCAATCCTATGGTAAGGATCTACATGTTTTAGATTTATTATTGAAATGTATTAATTGATAAAGACTTAAATGTTTTAGATCTACACAGTGCTATTTTATCCATCTCCTTGTTGTAGTATTTCTTTCCATCAAAAAACATTTTTGTTGTCCAACGCTTGAATTCTTTTCTTGACCGCGCGAGCCAAGAACGGACAACGTCTTGACTTCTTCTTTGGCTGGGATGTTGACATTTTCCCATCTATGCTTTTGTCTTCTCTTCTCCCGCTAATTTTTCTTCGGTTTGGGCCAAAATCATATTTGCTAGCGACTCTTTTGGTTGTACTTGCTTGGAAACCAAGGACCACGACTCAACTTTGATGGAAACTCTTGCCCTGCTATGAAGAACAACACTGGTTCACCATTACTGTATGTTACTATTTCTGCTGCTTTTAACTCTATCAGTTGCTGAATTTGATTCCCTTCAATGTCTTGTGGACTGTCTTCTTTATCATTTTCCTAGAACTCGAGCATTTCTGAAGATCATTTGCAGTAACCCCTTCACCTCGTCTTCTACGAAAAACCGATTCTAGTTTGCGTACACATTGTTTTGTCTGCAACAATGAACCCTTAACAATATCAGACAAGTCTTAGACCCTCAATGATCCTTCAAGCAAGTCATTTATCACTCTCATGGAAGATGAAGTAACTTATCAATGCTGATTCTGTGGCTGGTATAAGAAGTTGAAGGAGTGGCTTCAGCATGACTTCAATCTGCATAAATGTTCAACCACTTGAACAATTATTAGATGTGGCTTTGCAGGCAAGCTATTTGAACGAATGTGGAGCAATTTCTTCAAGTTTATGGTTAAGGAATCCATTTTTCTTTCTAGATAAGAGAAGCTAAAACCCTGGCTAATCACTTGCAAAAAAGGTTGAGAAACTTCAATCTGCCTGTGCATTCTTTGGGTTATAAGGTAAGATATATATACAACAGGGGTTAGGGAGACATGAGGAATCTCATGCTGGTTTAATATATAACCTTTGTTATATGTCTTCAAAAAAAAAAAATCAGCTGTGTTCATGCGATGTCTCCTTCCCAATTGCTTGATCTCTACATTATTAATGCTAAATTTCTTTTCAATCACATGCATGTATCTGATTCCAAAAAAAAAAAAAAAACTTTGAAAACTAATTGTTTCTGTAGAAAAGATAGTTTGATTGTAATAGAGAAATGATATGGGATCATGCATGCTTTCTTATTATTCCATTCCATTATGGAAGAGCCGCTCATGATCTTGATTTAAACATTTTTTACAGGAATGTTTTGGCAATGTCTCTTCTCCATTGAGCTTTCAGCGATGAACTAAATAAATTAATGTGTTCTGGTTGCAGGAGAATCTTTCCATATACAAGCAAATGACATCAAAATAATTTGATTATCAACAAAAAGGTAACTGGATGCCTCTGGACGAAGACAAGGTTGTTGCTTCACTCTCTTCAACGAAATCTCATATGATGTTTGTATTATGTCAACCCATCTTCAGGTTTTTTAGCTCTTTTCTTATTTGATTCCTTAAGAGGTTTCGACTCAAGAAGATGGCATGTATCTATCATGCTAAGGCGGTAAAGAGAGGTATTATGGCCAATCTCACTGGCCCAAATTTCTCGGCTCAACCACCGGTTTCTTATCACTTATTGTTCGTTGGTTTTCTTTTCCAGCTCATTGATTATTGGCGTAGTGATAGGTGTTCTAATAGTTTAGCTGTGGGTTGTAGGATTTTATATTTTCGTTGCATTTTATTTATTAACTAATAGATAAACGATACTCTTTAGTCGATATTCTGGGTAGATACGGGGAAGAGTTCGCTTTGTCCAGAACCAACTCTTCATCTTCCTCCTTTGGTGGGATCTCTTACCTTATTCATTGATATGAATATCAATTTATCCCCCAAAGACTTTAGAAAGTCAACTATTTAAGTGTTAGTAAAATTTACTAGACTCTTTCTATCAAATTCTTAGAGATCGGCGTTTATAAATACCTTGCACGTACTAGTTGTTCTAGCTATCTAGGCTTCTTGTTCTACTTGGTTCATTTTCTTGGGTGACCTTAAAGTCTCTCTATGATTGAAGGTTTATGTGGAATGGGGTTCGTTCTCTTTTGCGTCTTTTCGATGAAGGTTTTTAAGCCTCTGAATTGATTAGTGGAGTGATGTTTAAAATAGGGTGTACAAAATAATCGACACCTTGGCCAAGGTGGACTACAGGTTGGGTTGGTTATAAATGGTTGGTTGACTAATTTTTTTTGCTCATTCAATCCAACACTACATGAACTAAGGAATAATGTAAACATTATATATGTGTATGTGTGAAAAGAGAAATTAATTAATAAGATTGATTCTTAACATATTGATAAATAATGTGCTCTAATAAAAATAAGTAATCTAGGTTAAAATATAGTTATCCATCTTCTATTCATTTGTTTATAGATTTACAAAGATTGAATATAGTTGTTAGTTGTTTTTTAGAGGACATGGGAGATTAACTAAACTCGAGAACTCAACTCATCAAAAATATAGGGCTAGATTGGGTTTTGCTCTAATGCATACGATTCGATGAGTTGGAAATGACCAATCCAAAACTTCGGATTGGTTCTAAAAAGGTTCCTAACTTAACTCAGTTAGGACCATGTACACCTAGAGATGTCCACTGGGGCGGAGATGGGATGGCTTTACCATCCCCATCCCCGTTACCAATTTTAATCTTCATCCATGTGAAATTCACCGTAAAAATTTTTGGGAAACGGGCTGGGGGATTATTTATCGGGAATGCACGAGGATCGAGTTCTCCTTGAAAAATTATTTTTCATTTATTATTTTTAATTATTTTTGTTTTTTTTATTATTCTTAAACTTTTACAAAATTTCTTTCTTAAACTTTTACAAAATTTCTCAAATTTAAATCAATTCACTATCATTCAGATAATTTTTGTAATGGTTAATATAAATGTTTATTAGTTTCAATTAGATAACTAATTATATAAGAAAAACATATATAAAAATAATTTTAAAAAAAAACTTAATGTATAAAATAAAAATAAAGATAGTATATATAAATGGGACGTGGAACAGGAAATCGTTGATGGTAAATACATTTAATGTCTCCATCTTCAATTAGCTTGCTAGAAATTTTCAATCCCCATTCACTACTCCATTCACCGCCCCATTAGAAACGGCTTTCCACGAAACTTATGCCCATGGAAAAAATGGACTTCTCTATGTACACCCCTAATTTTAAAGGTTGTACGAAACATAATATTACATAAAAATCATTCATACAATTTAGTTTTTTTTTTATATATAAAATATATAATTTATGAATCATAGTTAGCCAATGCTTCTAATAATTACAACCAATCAGTATCTGAATTAGTCCATCATTTTTACCAAAAAACAAAATTATCTAAATTGTTATAGCTTAAATTAATCAATTATGAAATTTTTTTGAAAATTAAAATTAAAATGCGACAGGTTAGTGATTTTTTATTTGAATTATGTAATGAATGAACATATTTATATCCTTATAATTAAAAGATTATAAACGTGAATATACTTTTTTTATAATTGTGCGACCCATTCATTAATCATGAAATTTAAAAGTCAGGAAAACTGCAGTACATATTTTTCTAACCAAATAATTACAAATATAATCAAATTTTAAAATTTTAGATTAAAAATATGCCATAAATACAAATTTTCTAAGAATATTTATATTCATAATTATTATCGAGATTAAACTACTTTGCTAAGTTTATGCACTTAAAAAGGTAAAAATGAGTCATTGTTAAAAATTAGCGAATTTCAAAATTACAAAAAGATAATAATAATAATAATAATAATATTAAATTAATAATGGCTTAATTTTCACGCCACACCCCACCACAATATATAACGACTCCCTGCCTATTTTTTGGCTATCATCTTCGCCATTGCCAACGACTAGACGATCAATCTTGGAGATTTTAATCATCTTCCCGGAGATTTTGATCGTCTGCAACTTTCTCGTCTCGCCATTCTTCGTTTGTCCATCCCTCTGCCTTAGTTCGTCCGAAGCCTGGAATCATAAACCCTGACGGAAGCTCTGTTCTTCGAGTAATCCACAACAGCTGTGACAATTAGAGCATGTCTCATACCGTCCCACGCTAAACGTCTCCTGAAGGCTCTACTATCATCTACCTAAACCCTAAACCCTAAACCCCTAATCTTTCTTTGCCTGCTCACACCGATATTAGTATGATCAATCATCTATTTTGATTATCAATTGTTTCCCACATCATTCACTGCTCTTATTTCGTTTTTCTTTCGTTTTTCTTTATTTATGTAGACTTTTCTCCTCTAGTGCTCGTGGAGTTGGAATTTTAGTTGCACTATGCTTCAAGCTCGGTTGGTATCTATTATCCTTTTTTTAAATACTTCCTCTTCGTTTGCGGCTCGTTTTATTAGAATTTGAATGCTCATAACATGTAGTTTAAGTATTTGTTTTTCCAGTTAAGCGTCTTTTAATCACCATCTTAAGCTGCTTTGACTTCAGCATTCTCTTGCTAGCAATTCGTTCAGAATGAGAGGAGTTCGGAATGAATTTTACATGGTTTATTTTCTGAAAATATACTAACAATCCACCTAAACCCTAAACCCTAAGCTCCGCACGCGACATTAGTATGATAAATCCTCATGTTTCTCATTTTCCTCTGCTATATAATGGAAATGGCTTACAAAAGGAAAAATGCCAACGAAGAATTAAGCGAATGGCTCCCTTTTGTTGCTCGAGTGACACACTTCTTCCCCCACCTTTTCCCAAGTTACCATTTTGCCCTTTTGTTTATAAATCAGTTTATGGTTTTGGGTTTTTTTTTGTCAGTTTTTTTTTTTTTTAAATACCACCTATCAAACCTTTAGTTAAATCAAACTTGAAATTTATAATCAAACTTGAAATTTGTCAGTTTTTTTCTTCTTCTGAGGATTAGTTAATTACTTTAATTAATGTTTTTGTTTTTTTCTTTTATACTAAATATAGACCTATCCTTACATACGCTATTCTGTTCGAGATTTCTAAATCAAAGGATTCATAGGTAGATGGGTTTGAATTTATTTATTTTTCAATAATATTTTCTAACATTCGATTCAAATCTCATAAATAATAAGAGTGTATATGGGTTAAACAAGGAGTTCAACTCTTCATTTTCCTCTCATTCATTTTCTTTTGAGAACTGGACAATCATATTTAACGTGACCAGTCTTTCTTAGGATAGTTATATATTACTTTGGACTTAACACCATTCTTTTGATTGAGCTTATTACTATGTTTATCTATCTTAGAGTTCTACCTTTTATACTTGTTGTCTTTACAAACAAAGCCTCATTATTCTTTTCAATTTTAAATTCTATTTCTTTAGACTTTTGCATTCGACATGGTAAACTAAGGATTTTGTATGGAATTGTTATTTCCTCTCTGTAAGCTACTAAATAGATTTGTTTTATTTGTCCAATTAATTATATTGAATTGTGAGTTGATATGTGCATGTTGGTTGAAGCTATTTTTATCTCGCAGGTGTTTGCTGTTTGTGTTATAGTCATGCTTAGTAGCATGGTACAACATTCTTTCTACTTGGTAATTGGGAATTCATCAATGGCCAAAGCAATAGTAGCAAAGAATGTATTTACTCTGCACATCAGAAGGTAAGTTTTTGAAAAATGTGTGCACATCTGGAGACAACTCTATATCTTCACCTTAGGTTAAGAAAAGTTATGTTGAACATATTTTATATTCTCTTATGTTTCACATAATTTTAATTCTAGCCAAATCTTACAAAAAAAAAAGCCATAAAAATACAGCCAAATAATCCTGGTATTAAATAACAGCTTGTATAGGCTTTAAGCATATATTTGAACTGTACTTTATTGCAAGGAGTATGAGAAATAGTAAATGTGTAAGTTTGAGATTATGGTGCTATTTTAATCATTACAAACTTGAAAAGATTATAAATGTTAGGATATATTTATAAATGTTAGGATATATTAAATTCAAGCACTTAGACTGGTTTCTGATCCCGTTTTTTGTTTTCTATTTGTTTGTTGATATAATTAAATTTAGGTTAAAATATCATTTTGGTCCCTAAACTATAGAGTTTGTTCTATTTTGGTCTTACACTTTCAAATGTTCAATTTTAGCCTCTAAACTATTGGGTTTGTTCACTTTTAGTCCATAAACTTTCAAATGTTCAATTTTAGCCTCTAAACTATTGGGTTTGTTCACTTTTAGTCCATAAACTTTCAAATATTCAATTTTAACCTCTCAACTTCCAAAAATCTCAAAAATAGTCCTTATCCGTCTCTTATATTTTTTCTCTCTCTCCATCCATCATTATTTTCTCTTTTCCTCCCTCCTGTACAAATGCAGTCATAAAACCAGACATGGACTGAAATTTGTTGAATTCTCTAAGCTTCAACGATGGCTAAGGCTCTCTGTTCCTGAGTTCATCACTTGGTGAATTTTTTTTATTTCAAATTCTTAGAATTATAAAATGGGGTTTTGATTTTGATGATTTAATTTATAGTTCTAAGACATCAGTTAAAGGAAAGAAAACGGATGCCAACATTTAGAAGATATGGAATGTGGTCAGTTGCTTTACAACATTCTAATGCTCATCATGAACTTGTAAATAATAACCTTACTCTCAATCAATTCAATACAAGTAATTGAGCCTTTATAATATACAGTTATAGAGAAGAACGACAATTAGTTATAATTTTTCAGGTATGTGCTAGAGCTGGACAGAGGACTAGTTTTTATTTGTGAAGAGAGAGAAAAGAACGAAAGATGGGAAGATATTTAGGAGAGAGAAAAGGATAAGTCAGGAACAAGATTTATTTTTGAACTTTTTGAAAAGTTTGTGGACTAAAATTGTACAAACCTAACAATTGTTGGACTAAATTTGGACATTTCATAGTCTAGGAACCAAAATGGAACAAACTTTATAGTTTAGGGACCAAAATGATATTTTATCCTTAAATTTAACTCAAGTCACTAGGTAAATTTTTGGATTGATTGGTAGTTTAACAAAATTAAACATGATAGCAGAAAGATGTCAGTCATGCTACATCACTTTAACTTTTAGGTTACTAATCAACTGGTTAGCACTACAATTTTGTAAACACCGAAGGTTTTTCTCTTATCTTAATCTTTGATGATGCCTATAATGTTGTCTGGATGCATTAGTTATGTAATCACTGCAATAATAAATATAGTAGAGAGCATTTCGTGGTGGTTGATGATAAGGTTAATCTTAGTTGTAAATTTAATTGTCGCATTATTGATGAGGTTTATGAAGTGCAATTAATGCAAGGATCAAGTGCAAGGATAAATAAGAAAAAGAAAAAAAAAAAATCTAGGAGAGAACTCTATGAATAAGACACAAAGTACAACTTTTTTAACTATAAAATGTTGATGGGCCTTATATCTGTAAATTTGTATTATTGTAAATATCTTATTCATATTGTGCTATATTGTCTTCTTAATTTCTTTTACTTTGGTTATCCTTATACGTTTGTATGTATATCTCTCTCTTTAATGAATAGCTCCAGTTGATGAAAAACGTTATCTTGGTGAAATATCTAATGGAGATATACTAAAATTACTCTTTTACCGCGAAAGTATTGTTAGGTAGTGGATCAAGTCTTTTATTATGATAATCATTTTATTTTGTGAGAACATGTTTTTTGGACTACTTATTTACTATTTTACTAGTCTAACCACCTGGTTAGTGGTTACTGTTAGAGTTAAATATGTGTATAAATTGTGTATTTCTATTATGAGGCCTTGGCTTTAGGATTTCCTCTTATTTATATATATATATATATATATATATATATATATATAATATTGTTCCAAAAATCCGTCAATCCGAACAACTCGAATCAACTCAACCAAATTTGAAGGGTTGGGTTTGGTTCAAAAAAATGAAAAATTATGGGTTGGTTTGGTTCTTGATTTGACCCGAGTTAACCCGAATGCATATATTTATCTTATTTTATTATTATCTTTAAATTTTTTGTTCTCTAAAATTCTTTTACATAGCCTCTAACTGAAGTTGAATGATTAATTGATTTTGTTGCGTAGATTTTTTGTTTGAATTGAAAACTAAAACGATTCAATCAATCCAATTCGAAAATAGTTATGTTTGGTTGTTCAAACATATAGGATTATTATCGGGGCATTTGTTCTTTTATTATTGGTGCATTTTCTTATTTTCAGTGGCTTTCCAAATGGAAAACAAACGCATTCTGAATACTGATATTAAAGTTGTTGTTGGCTACTCTTTGGTGGTGAGTTTAGTTGGTTTTATTTGTTTTATCCGTTGCTCACTTTATATGCTATGACCTTTGATTGGAATTGAATGACATTTTCTTCATCCGACTTCATGAACTGTAGTGTTCGTGGCTAAATTTATACCGATATTTAATATTTTTTTCATGATCTCATGTTGCTAGACAGGGCTTTTAGAACGATGAATGTGTGCTTTTGTGAAACATCATGCCTTGGTATTTTGATTAAGGAGGCTGAAAATTTGATCCACTTTGGTGAGACTATTGCTTTCTTTTTCTATAATCACTTTAAGATTCTAATGTTGGCTGAATTCTAGTAAACAAGGTGAATTTTTCTTTTTCCAAATATGAAATATGGTGGTGAAAGAAGAACATAGAAGACGTCTCCTAGAGATGTGTAGGTATTTTCTTGAACTCGTCTTTTCTCCCTTGCAATTTTTCTCTGGATTCTTCTTATCAAATTTTGTGTGTTCCTATTTTGCATTTTATTTTGATTAAAATACTCTTTGGTCCCTCAACTTTGACTTTGTTTATTTTGATTCTTGAATTTTTAAATGTCTAATTTTGCTCTTCAACTATTCAAAAAGTTTAAAAATGGTCTTTCACGTTACCAAAACAAACAAACATTAGCTGGTCATTCCCCTTTCTCCCTTCCTCCTTCTCATCCGCATACTTTCTGTAACACTTCCAAGATTCCTTCTACAGGAAAAAACCCACTCTCTTTCTAATCGTCATTCTTTCAACATTTTATTCCCAAATTCTTTATGCAAAAAAAAAGAAAAAAGAAGCATTAATTGTGATTCTCTAAAATTTCTTCAACAGAAAAATGAAAGCCACTCTCTTTCTGATTCTTTATGTACAAATTTCTAAAAAACATTAATTGTGCCATTAGTTGGAATTTCTTCTTCATCTTTGTTGGTCGTATTAGGTGTTTCCCCTTTGATGCGTCAGGCTTTTCTCTGTAAATAGAAATTACCATTTGAAAAATACTAACGTTCCAAAGACCTTAGGAGGTGTTTTGTCGAGAAGTTGGGAAGGAGTTAATGAATTATTATAATAACATGTTTGGATGTATTTGTTTGTAGAGGAGGTGAATAGAGATTATAATCAAGATTTTAAATGATTAAAGGTACTCGAGGCTTTTTCTCTTGAAGAGGCGAGGTGTAAATTTCGAGCTTTATAATAATTTTAAATTTGTGTAAGCATGTATGATAAAATATAATGCTTACGTAAAAATACATAAAACATCACACCAACCCAACACTAATATGATTAAATCTTTTTGAACAATTTCATTGATAAATGAAACACAAGTTATTTCTCCAAGTACCTAATAGTGAATACAACAAAGAACTTCAAAAGGAGGTGTAAGAGAAAAATAAGTTAACAAATAATCAAAATTAATTCGAGACTCGAAACGATTATGTGTCTAGAAATCTACAAGAGAAAATACATAATTTAAATAGATAATTAAAGCAATGCTACATGAACATGAACCAAGAAAATTAATGTAGTAATAATTCATATTTATATTTTAAAGAATTGAAAAAAATCATGAGTAGGGGAGTCCTACAATTTGTGTGGCAACTAATGTGCCACATGGGCAAAATGTAGCGCTTCCCTACACATATAGAGGGGAGTTTTTCTCAAAAATTGATGCTATTTTTCTATTATTCTATGAGGTGTAGGGACTATAAGGTTTCAGTGCCTCATCATAGAGGCGTAAGCTTCTTATGATCCAACAAAGGTGCGAGACTCAAAGTTATAAGCTAGAGTCTTGCCTCAAGGCATAAATCTCAATAGTCTTTTAAAACATGAGTTATAATAATAACTTGTTTTGATGCAATTGTCTGTAGAGAAATGGTAGAAAAGTTTTGTTATTAGTTATGATGATGTAACATTTACGAGGAGTTAAATTTACTCCACTAAGATAAAATAAACTTCACAAAGAAACATTCTCCTTTGAGTCGAACATATTCTCGTGTTCTCAAAACACACTTTGCCTTGAAAGTGTTAGTACGAACTACTCAAAGACGAAACACTGTAACTTTTATTACAATAATAACCTGCATTGATCCACGAATATTTCTCTTGAACGATCTCGTCACCTCTTTGACCTCTCTTAAATGTAGATGATTATTGTTGGACCTCAATATCTCAATCTTAACATTTCTCTTGAAACAAATTAGATTATGAAATTATTGTTAGTCTTAAATTATGGAACATGTTTTTTAAAAAGGTGCTTTAGTCTTAAATTATGTAACATGTTTTATAAAAAGGTGATTGAATGGATAATTGTAGAGTGATTACGAAAGTGATTGTTATAATAAATGTTTGGATGTAATTGTTTGTATGGTGAATGTTAATAGTTTGTTTGGATGTGGAAGTGTTGTAAAAAATGCTGGTTAATTTTTTAATGATGTGATACTTATTAATTTTTTAATACATTTTTTTAAATTTAAAATTATCATTTTTGTTGAAGAATTTTTTAGGATAGTATCTCATTTATTTATTTATTCACGATCTTTGTTAAAATATAAAA
>JBBMEG010000001.1:6879409-6902232 GCA_037832605.1 Cyclanthera cordifolia | reverse complement strand
GAAACCAAAGACCATTTGCTCATTTTTGATGGTCCTGCTAGAAAGGACAACAAGGATTCGATGCTGTTATATGTGATTGTTTCTGCCTCTGTCAATAAACAGACAATTTCTGAACTTTCATCACTTTTTTGGGAACTTGATCTTTTCATTTCCTTCAAGGCCTTTTGAAGTGCCTTTTTCATAATCTTCCTTGAGTTCAAATACTTTTGAACGTCAAATACAATCCCATCACCTCTTTTCCTGCGTAAAGCCGACTCAAGTTCGTGTGCACATTCTTTCATCTGTGACAAAACATCCTTAGCCAATGCACACACATCCAAAAGTTTGAGAGATCCTTCTAGCAAGTCATTGACCGATGTGTTGTTAACAAGTGCTTGATGGGTGAGTGGCAAAAGAAGTAACTTAGCAATGGAATCTTGTAAATCTTGAAGACCATCAAGATTCTGGCACAAAGAAGAAGATGAAGAAGTGGCTTCGGAGGCCTTCAATCTGCACAGATGTTCATCAACTTCATCCACCACTGGATGTGGCTTTGATGGCAAGCTATTTGAGCGGATGTGAAATGATTTTTTTTGAATTGCAGAAAAGGAATCCATTTTTTTTCTAAACAAAAAATGAATTTGCTAAACAGCTAAAGCAGTTTCAACTTTACTTCTTCTTTTGGCCTTCAGAAGCCTATTTATATAACTTTCACAAGAGGGACATGAGGAATCTTATGCTCATGTTTATAATTAAGCAATGTCTAGAGGTTGTCTCTCTCCCATCTCTTTCTTATGTTCACCATTATTGATGCTAATTTCCTTATAATCAAATAAATGGATGTATCTGACACCAAATCAATTTCTTTAAATCTCATAGCTGTACTGTAATAGAAAAATGAAACGTGATTAAGCATTGTCCCATAGTTTACTCATGTACTTAGTACTTGCATTAATTCTTTTCTTAGTCATTGCTTCCAGTTGCACGAGCGAGCATCTTTCTATATTCAAGGCAGTGGCTTTAGTTTTGTTGGTGGATCTTGAAAATGCTGAACTGGATTTTCTTCCATTGAGGACAAGATTGTAGCCTTGCACATGAATACGTGTGGGAATCTTCTTCCTCCCAATGCATCAAATTGATTATCGATTTTTAGCGATATCCATGGTGATATTTGTGATGTGTTTCCTCATATCCAGGTCTTTCCCTCATCACTTGCCTGCAGTACCTTTATTATATGCTTTATATTTTGAATAGATTTTTGAGTAATTTTTAAATTGTGAGGTACACGACTGCTGTTGACAAAGTGGTGCTGGTCTATTACATACAATAAAGTTACATGAAGACAACGTTCCGTGATTGTGGGGTAATTCTTTGCTCGGAAGAACTTTCTTAAAACCTCAAGGAAAAAAGGTGTCGTTTGATGACATTATTTTATCTCCCTCTTTTTTTTATCTTCCTCTTGGTATTATTAAGTTCTGCAAATAAACAAAGGATAAGATTAGAAATGCCGACTGACCCAATTTGTTAAGAGAGGCAAACTTCATGTTTTATTGGTTCAGATCTTGATATTAAATTCTTTGAGTTCTTAAACTTTTGTCCCCTCTGTAAATCCATCTGCTCAATCCCATGATTTTTATCTAAGTTGGACACTTGGTGATTTAGGAGGTTTAGAAGTGAGACTATTTTTTAATAGATGCCTATGCAAACTCTCAAGGTCTTCTTCAACATCTTCAATACTTAACTCAATTTTTCTTAGCAGGTCTTGCAATTTGAAGGATTTATCAGTTGTGGCAAGCAATTTCAAATAATGTAGATCCACCATTTCCACCTCATTTGGTATATTGATATTTGTTGGCGACTCTTTTGGTTGTACTTGCTTGGAAACCAAGGACCCCGACTCAACATCGATGGAAACTTTTGTCATAGCAGGACAAAACTGATTCAACATTACTATATATTTTTTTCGAAAATATCACAAAACTTCTCATCAAAAGAAGGAAAGAAATACATAAGAATAACAAACCCCGAAGGGAAGTCAAAAAAAAAAAATACAACAAAGGAAAACTGCGAAAATTTAAAGTTACATGGCAAACAAAAACAAAGACAGAATAAGGCAACAAACAGCACTAAAAGATTTTCAAAGAAAGAATTCTCATTTGTTACTATGTCTCGAACAGAATAGGATTTGAAAGCGCTGGACAGGGAGCTTCAGTGAGAGGCATTGAACATAGCGTGCTCAAATCTAGCCTCCCAAAGAAGTTTGATATCTTTAAAGATTCTTTGGTTGTGTTCCCACCAAAGTTCATAAAGTATGGATTTTGAAGCATTAGCCCACAAAACTCTGCCTTTTTTTAGACATTCTGGGACCTAAATTACTTTATATTTCTATTTTTACTTCTTTTTTTATCAGTTGCTGAATTTTCATCACTTTGCTTAGAACACTTGCTATTAATTCCCTTCAATATCTTGTGGACTGTCTTCTTTATCATTTTCCTAGAACTCGAGCATTTCTGAAAATCACTTGCAGTAACCCCTTCACCTCATCTTCTACGAAAATCCGATTCTAGTTTGCGTACACATTGTTTTGTCTACAACAATGGACCCTTGGCAATATCACACAAGTCTAAAACCCTCAAAGATCCATCAAGCAAGTCATTAGCCCATTGATTCTGTGGCATATAGAAGAAGTTGACGTAGTGGCTTCAGCTGACTTCGATCTGCACAAATGTTCGTCCAATTGAACAATGATTGGATGTGGCTTTGCAGGCAAGCTATTTGAACGAATGTGGAGCAATTTCTTCAAGTTCATGGTTAAGGAATTCGTTTTTCTTTCTAGATAAGAGAAGCCAAAAGCCTGGCTAATCACCTGCAAAAAGGTTGAGAAACTTCAATATGCCTATGCCTTCTTAGGGTTATAAGGTAAAATATATATACAACAGGGGTTAGGGAGACATGAGGAATCTCATGCTGGTTCAATATATAATCTTAGTTATATGTCTACAAAATAAATAAAAATAAAATCAGCTATGTTCATGGGATGTCTCCTTCCCAATTGCTTCATGTCTACATTATTAATGCTGAATTTCTTTACAATCACATGCATGTATCTGATTCCAAAAAAAAAAAACTCCGAAAACTAATTGTTTTTGTAGAAAAGATAGTTTGATTGTAATGCAGAAATGATATGGGATCATGCATGCTTCCTAATTATTCCATTTTATTATTAAACTGCTCATGATCTGGATTTAAACATTTTTTTCAGCAATGTTTTGGCAATGTCTCTTCTCCACCGAGCTTTCAGCCATAAATTAAATTAATTAATGTGTTCTAGTTGCAGGAGAATCTTTCTATATACAAGCAAATGGCATCAAAATAATTTGATTATCAAGAAAAAGGTAACTGGATGCCTTTTGTCAAAGACAAGGTTGTTACTTCACTCGTGCAAATAGGGGGAAGATTGGATCTCTTTCTTCCCTGTTCATCAAATTTTTTTAATCTTTCTTCAACGAAATGTCAGATGATGACTGCACTTTGTCAACTTATCCTCAGGTTTTTTAGCTCTTTGCTTATTTGATTCCTTATGGAAAGAATAAAGAAGCACGACAAGTGAAGCCAGCCTTTTCGTTGACGAAATTATTAGAGGCTTGAGTTTCATGAGTTTTTCCTTTGTTAATTGATTTGAGTTTTTTATTTAATGGTTTTTAAGTTTCTTTTGATCTTATACTTTATTTACGTTGTTTTTTTTTAGTACAAATTAGGAGAGGGGATCAAAAACTCTATATCTATAGCTCTACTTCTCTCAAATAAATGAGTCAAATACCAATTTCTGTGATCGAACCCGTGACGTGGATGTTGAACTGGATTACTACCAAACAGTGAACCAACACTCCACGACCGTTTCGGTATTTACGTTGTCTTTTAAGTTTACTAATGTTTTATTTTTAGATGTTGTAAGTTATAGACATTAAATAGGTTAAATTTTTGTACCTATATTAGGATGAATAATCCTTAAAAAAACTTGTAACACCATAACATACTTTTTTTGTATACAATTGTGACAATATTTTAGTGCATCGTATTTTGTGATATGCAATTTTCTATTAAATTTGTGTAACACCAAATTTTCTCATTTCAATAGATACATATTTATCTTATTTCACTCTTTCATTTTCCTTCTTTTTTTAACAAATATTGATTTGATTTTTGCTTCTGCAATATTTCATTTCATATTTCTAAGGAAATGAGCAAAGTGACATGTTATCTTTGATTGTTCTGGGTGTTTAAGTGTGGGTCGGATTATGATAGAGAAGGAAGGGTGGTTATAGAATTGAAAGTCGTTGTTAGACCCCTAAGAAAGATAGTTTTGGAATATTAATGTGTAAGGGTAAAATAGTAATGAGGATTTGATTTAGCATAAATAGGGGAATTAGGGTCTTTGAGGATATAAGAGTCCTAGTCCTCTAGAATGGCTATGGTGTTGTAACTTTCTGTATTATTATATGATGTTTTTGTATCATTTTCGATATTATTCATCTCATGTATGTTTAGATTATTGGTGTCTTAATAGCCGTCTACTTGCGAAGTCAATGGGATTCCACGCGTTTAATGACCCATCAGTAAATTCTTACAAATAGCATTTTGTCGTTGGGAAATTCATAAATTACTAAGCCCACGAGTGCTGCTGACATGTTGACATATTTTATATCATAACATCAAGAACTTGAATGGTTTATTTTTTTATTATATTACCAAAGTAAACTGTGTAAGTTACATACATAAAAATTTTGTCAATAATGTGTGATATCCATTCTAAAACTTATCTTCTTAACTGCCTCCTCACCCACTAGACTGATCACAACAAATGCTGATAATCATACTAGCATGTATTCGAATGGCCTTTCTTTTTCCCATTGGCTTTGACAGAACAACCAATTCAGAAACCAGGACCCTTGACTTATTATTTTCAAATGTCCAATCTTGAAGTATGATAAAATTACATCAGGACAACCCCTCTTGTTGAATTATGTTAAACCACCAGTCAACCTAAAAACTTAAATCGATAGGTTGGGATAAGCTTAATTATGCCAACGAACAATAATATTACTTGCAGACAAGAGTTTATCCTTAATATAAGTTTTAACTTAATCTATATTATATCCTTTTATGCTTGTTTTTACCCCTTGATTAGTAAACTTTTCTCCCCAATATGGGATGTTGAATATGAAATTGGTTGTAGTTTCAAATGCGAGAGAAGTGATAAATGATATGATTAATGCTGCTCCTTTATATCATGGAAGGAGATTGAACAATAGTCAGTTTTCAGCTGCAAAAGGCTCAGCTTCATCAAACCAAAAATAGATATCATATATCTACACATCTAAGCATATTCATTCAAGCACAAACAAAAACATCCTCGGGTCATGTTCGACATGATTTTGTTAAACTCATTTCAAAATTTGAGACCGCCCGCCGTGGCAGACTCGAATGTTTCATATTTAGTGGTTGAAGATGTTGAGAAGAGATACTCTTGTTTTAATTATGAACCTGTAAAGCCCCTCAAGTTCTTCTTCAACTTCCTTGATGCTTGCCCCACATTCCCTCAGCAAGTTCTGCATGTCTTCAACTTGAAATTGGAATTCTTTGTCATTTTGGTGATTGGTAATTGATCTAAATGCCAAATCCAATCTTTCTATTATGCTTATGTTTGTATCTTGGCTTATGCAGGCTACTTTTTTGGATTGCACAAGCTTGGAAACTGAAAACCAGCAGTTCCATTTTGTTGACTTTGTTCCTGCTATAAATGACAATAAGGATTCTATGCTGTTGTATGTGACTGTTTCAACCTCTCTTATCTGGTTGACAAAAGTCAAACCTCCATAATCCTTGTTGGATTGTTTGCTTTCCATTCCCTTCAAGACTTTGTGGATTGCTCTCTTTACCATCTTCCTGGAACTTACACATTTCTGAAGTGAACTAGAAGTACAAATTTCGCCTCTCCTTCGACGCAAAACCGTATTGAATTCGTATGCGCATTCTCTAGTTTGCAACAAGGCGTTCTTAGCCGTGTCACACAATTCCAGCAGCCTGAGAGATCCTTCGAGCAAGTCATCCAACACTTCCTTATTATCATTCCCTTGGAGGAACAAGGCTTGTTGGGAGAGAGGCAACAGAAGCAGCTTATCGACGGAATCATGCAAATCTTGAAGGGCACCAAGTCTGAGGCATAGAGAAGAATTTGTGGCCTCAGAGTCCCTTAATCTGTTCAATTGCTCATCAACTTGGCTGATGTTTGGGTGTGGATTTGAAGGGGCGCTCTTTGAACGAACGTGTTGTGAGTTTCTTGGGTTCAAAGTAGAGGCGTCCATTTTCCTTCTTTGATTAGAGAAGACAGAGGCCAAACTACTGAATTATGTTAAGGGGAAATAGACACTTTCTAATATATATATGTACACACACAAGGTTGAAGAAGCATGAGGAATCTCAACCTCATTTTTAAAAAGTATGTTTCTGCATAATTGAGATTTGGATTTTCTTCACCGTCTCAGCTAATGTCCAAACAATGTCCCCCTCCAACCAGGTTCTTACTCACCGGCATTCATTGTATTTTATCTATAACCACACGAATGCATCTTATTCAATTATATGCCTTTCTTTATTTGATATTGTTTGAAAGATTTATTAGTTTGTTGATATTTGCTAGAGACGGCCTTGTCTTATTCATGAAAATCACAAACACTTACACAAAGTGTTGGGATAAACTTTTGGGTGAACCCCTAAACAAAGCCACGGAGGTTTATACCCATAGTGGAAAATATCATACCAGTGTATAGAACTTTCGAGAACTGACGTCCTTACCCATCGGTATTAGATTCGGGTTCTTAACTTAGTCATGTCGGTGTATTTCTCCGATGCAGGACAAAGAAGTTGGAATCCTGAAAGAGACATAGTCATGGTGGAAATTCGTGTAAAGAGCTTTATTGGACCTCGAGAGTTTGGTTTGAATATGAGCTAGATGGATTTACTCTAGCAGTATACTCTCAGGTAAAGAGGAATTTAGACTGAATATATAGTTTGATCTCGATATGAGTAATCATTTTGGCTCTTAAGACAACAGAATCATGCTTGCTACAAGAAAATAATGACTTAGGCTAATGAACAGTGTTTTTTTTTTTTTGTATATTTGATTCATAGGCTCCTCAGATTCTTCCTTTTAAAAGAAATCGTAAATGTCTGCGACAACTTACTAATAACTCGACTAACCTCACAAAACGATTTAACACTTCGTACTGGTTGCCTAAAGAATTCATAGAACTTTTAATATCTTACATAGTCACCAAGCCTTTAAACTACTAGATCAATTCTTGATGGTAAATTTTTGCATAATACACGACAAGAGTTTGAGGAAACATTATAATTCTTCTCTTCTGAGTGGCTAAGTCCAACTCAATTTGGATCTGAAAACCATTACAATGTTCAAGCAATGTTTCATGATTTTCATCTGCACAAACATTCCAACTCATAAATAAACTAGTTTAACATGTTTGAATTCAGGCAAGAACAAATACACACGTGTGAGAAGTTCCAGGAACTTTCTGTCTTCATTACCACATGATATTTCAGCCATTTTCATGCCCTGCATCAACACCAGGTATTTACCTCATAAACTATTTGCTTCAAAGTTCATTAATCATATTCTTTATTTTCACATGTACCTTCCTGCTACACTATGTCATGTTAATTCATAAAATATGAAGCCCCACGAGTTGTCTTGACAAGATTTTTCATGTGTTAAAGATTATCATCTTTACATTATTGGTTTAGGCCATACCCACATGTGCATACATCAATTTCCTCTATATTTTAAGCAGGAAAATCAGATTTTAACAGCAGATTTGTTTGATTTCAGAAGGCCCCCAAACTTCAATACCGATTAATCTATTCAACACATAATTTGTTGAGATATATCTTGAACTATGACACCCCATGATTACTTAGTTGGGGGTTTCGCTGGTCGGTCAGCGTGTCGGGGTCTAAGGGCGACTCTGCGGCGGGTGTTCAAGTGCAACACCCTCAAACCTAGACAAACTTGTATAGGGTTTATGTTTACGTATTTGGGCTTTTATGTAATGGGTTTATTGTAATATGGTTTTATGTGAGAGGACTATATAAGCTATCATTAGACTCTAGCCCCTCTTTGATTGACATTATGTATTTTATATCAAAGTCGTTCTCTCTTTTGCTCATGGACGTAGCTAACACTCTGGTAGTGAACTACGTAAATCATTATGTTTTGTCTCACGTTTCTTAACACAATGGTTATATTATGGATGCCCCGTAGAGAATAGCTTTCATTTTGTAAACATACTTTATGAAATCAAATCACTGGCATGATTATTTTTGCATTAAAAACTACATATTGTGTATAATTTTGGTGGGTAGCCCTTTAAAACAAACTTCATTTGTTAATGAATCATATAATGAATTGGTCATGGTGAAAGAGATGCCAAGATCCAAAATGATTTCCCTCCAAATTTCCTTTATTATGAAACTATTTTAGCCTTATTATTTTACAGATTATTAGATCAAACTGTCATGAAGGTGAGAGACAATCTGCATATCATTATTGATTAAGGCATATGAAGTCAGTCCACCATGTGAATATTTTATGCCATATTGTTGAGACGATTAGAATCTCATTAGTTGGCAAATGATGTTGATTTAGAGTATTAATTTCATCATTAGTTGACCAATCAAATTATGATTACACCATAACTAGTAGCCATGGGAAAAGTTTACTTTATGATCACAGATCACCATTTTCATGATTTACCCTTTTTTTTTCTCTTTCTTGTATCAGTTCATCAGACCTGATTGTTACAATAATTTAAGCTACTACAGTTTGGTGGATAGAAAGATGATCTATTGATCATTTATAGAATTTGTTGAATTATGTTAGAATCACTAATAAACCTAAAAGTTTAAGCCGTTAAGTTGGGTAAATTTATGAAAAAGAAAACGACACGGCAAGGATTCGAACTCGAGACATCCTGCTCTAATACCATGTTGAATTATGTAAATCATCAATCAACTAAAAAGCTTAAATTTATAAGTTGGATAAATTTAATTATATCAATTAAACCAAAAAGATCAAGCGTGAACTCATAATTTGATAATAAAGTCTGTATATTTACTGTGTTCTATTTACAGTCTACAAAAGTTGATTCTCATGGGATTGGCCATGATACTACTATCTAAAATTTCTA
Source organism: Cyclanthera cordifolia (assembly GCA_037832605.1). Classification (NCBI taxonomy): domain Eukaryota; kingdom Viridiplantae; phylum Streptophyta; class Magnoliopsida; order Cucurbitales; family Cucurbitaceae; genus Cyclanthera; species Cyclanthera cordifolia. Next base: position 6,892,990 of record JBBMEG010000001.1, on the reverse strand, counting down.
GCTTAGTGGTTGAAAATGTTGAGAAGTGAGACTCTAGTTTTAATCAGGCTCCTGTATAGATCCTCAAGATCACCTTCAAGTTCTTGAATGTTTGAACTAAATGTTCTCAATGAGCTCTGCAAGTTGTCAACTTGATCTAGGAAACCAGATTTCTTTGTTTTTTGGCTGGCGATCGAGTGTAATGCCGCATCGACAAGTGCAACTTCGTTTCTACTTGTTTCTTCGACCTCACAGGCTACCCTTTTGGATTGCACAAACTTGGAAACCAGAGACCAACGGCTCAAATTTGATGCCAACTTTGGTCCTGCTAGGAAAGACAACAAGGATTCAACAATGTTGTAACCGACTACTTCGGCCTGTTTCAACGAGCTAACAATGGCTGTAGTGGCTGGACTTTTCTCACAACCCTTGCTTTCAACTTTCTTTATGGCTTTATAGATTGTTTTCTTTATCAACTTCCTAGAACTTAAGCATTTCTGAAGCTCGCTCGCTATGAACATTTCACTTCCCCTTCTTCTACGCAAAACCGACTCAAGTTCATGCACGCATTCTTTTGTCTGCAACAGTGCATCCTTGGCTATATCACACAAATCCAAGAGTCTGATAGATCCTTCAAGTAAATCATCAATCGATTTCTTATCACTCTCTTCGACGAAAGCGTGTTGCGTGATAGTCAACTGAAGCAACCTATTAACGGAATCATGCAAATCTTGAAGGCCATTTAGTTTATGGCATAGTTCAGATGATGAAGATGAAACTTCAGATGCCTCCTTCAATCTGCATAAACGCTCGTCGACTTGATCGACGAACGGGTGTGGCTTTGAGGGCAAGCTGTTCGAGCGAATATGATGAGAGTTTTTTGGGTTCAAAGCAGAGGAATCCATCTTCCAAAAGCCTAACTTTTGAATTAAAGAGCAGATGAATAAGTTCAGTTTATGATCATTTTTGGCATCAAGGAAGTTTATATAACAAAGGGAAAGGGGACAGAAGGAACCTTAACTACATAATTGAAGTGATGAAGAAATTAAACAAAATCTTGAAGCTAAATGATTGTAATATGGATCTGTTACACCATATCAGCAATGTTTTTGCTATGTCTCCCTTCCACCCAAGTTCAAAGCTGGCTTGTTTTCATTTTTTTTTTCTTTGTAAATTCATGCATCTGATACTATAATGAGATTTATAATATGTAAATCTAGCTGTTTCTTCATTATTTGTCTGCATTAATACAGAAACTAAGCAATTTGTTGATGAATCTAGCAGTGTTCTTGATAAAATAAGATATAATTATCATTAATATGTGTAAAGATGATAGCTTTTATGTCTAGCCTGTGTTCTTGTTTATTAACATAGCGATAAGCTGCTTCATTTATGGCTTTGATTGTTTATGTATTCCAACAAGTTTATTTCCAAGAAAACTACATATTCCTGTTGGAGCAAAATGATTTTTCAAGCTAAAAGACAAGTCAAGAGGTGAGGTTTTTGTTTCGTTTGCAACTGAGCCAACTTTTTTTTTTTATTCAAGATTAAATAGAATATATTTCACTCGAGACCTTGTGCTTTTGAGGTTGGAAGATGAGGCTTTGGAAGCTTCTTTCCTCCCCTGAGTAGGGAAGGAGCTTGATACGGTCCCCCAACTGACTTGGTTATGTAGGCGAACAACTCTTCTTAATCCTGCCAAAGTACCTAAAGTTCTGTGCTCGACCTTTAGCGACCGGAACTGCGACAAGAATGGACACATAAGATGGGGGGTCAGGCACCTGGTCGAACTACCATGAAACTCACAAGGTACTTAATTCCAAGAGCTAACTACCCGGGTCCTCCCCTTTCTCATATACAATCAAATGCTTTCTCTACCGACCACTTATAAAGACGGTCTTTAGAGAAGCTCCAAAGCAGGTTTGGGTGAGAAATCGAACCTCTAATGTCAAGGTCGTTAGTACAGTTTCAGTAACAAATTTAGTTTTCTTTAGTGCATTAACAATTGGGTTTTATGGATTTGAACTTGTGACTTTTTAACTATAAGTAGACACTTTATGTTGGTCGAGTTACACTCTCTGGTAGATCCAACTGTTCAATTCTTAAAAGTTGTTCTTTGTCGAGATGTAAAGATACTCATACGAAAGTAAATACCATTTCACTGGAGACATTTTTATGGTAAAATTCAAAAGCTGCTCTTTGCGAAGATGTAAAGATACATAATAGACCATTATTATACTATTAGGAAGATAAAAATAAACTGATTTTGTGAGCACACTACTATTTGAAACTTTGATCCTCTGAATGGAACAGAATTCTAATGCAAGGAGTGCTGAAATTCCCACCATCAGATTCAAACTAATCATGTTGTTGTCTCCTTTTTTGACCAAAAATTAAGGATTTGATTACATCTGAGAATCTCTTCGGCAGCTACCTGTTTTCAACAATGTACAAATGAACTACATCATTGTTCAAAAAAGGTACTGATGATATTACCCTCATGGCCAGGTAAGAGGTTATCTTCTACTTTTATTTATTTATATATATATAATAGTTTAAATAAATAGTTAGTTATTTTATCTCAATTCATCTTTGGCAAATTAGCATTTAATAAACCTTTAACTTAAAAATGTGAAATAAATTCTTTTAATTTTTAATTTTGTTTCATATAAATAGCTAGCTAAAACTCTAAAAAAATGTTCAATAAATTTTTAACTCTCAATCCTATTTAAAAATAGATTCTTTTTAAGAAAAGATATAGATTCTTGAATTTACTGTTTTGCCTATTTAGGAGCATTTGTTGTTCTCCTTGTATCTGATTTCGAAACGAAAAGAAAGAAAAAAAATATAATTAAATTCATTTGTAGTATTACAAATAAATTTTAACAACTACATTCACACGAGCTATTGTAACCATTCAATTCTAACCACTCAAAATAACTTTTCGTTTCTAATTCTTCATACAACCCTTCTACAAGACAACCATATCCAAACGAGTTATTACTACAATCTTTATTTGAAATCACTCAAAATAACTCGTCATTCTAGTAACTCAAAGTAATACAATAACATGTGAACACCCCAAGAATATTTTTTAAATATTTATTTCACTTTGAAATAAATAACAATAAACAATCACTTATTAAAATTCAGGAACTAGGAATACAAAACATGTTAAAAGTTCAAATACCCCTACCAACCAAGCTCCTCCCATTTGGTTGAAGTGAGCCTCAGAGTTGAACAAAATAAGAAATTTCATAGTTTGAAAGGTTAAAGATCTCAACAAGTACAGATCAGAATATACACTGAGCATTACTACTGCTGGTTGGAAAAGACCACCATTAATGAATCACTTTGAAGGAGATTAAACAAAAAAGCAAAACAGAGCATATGTCTGAGATACTCTCTACTTTTACAAAATTGAGGTGACAGAATTTTGCCAATCTCAACAAGCTTTCCATTGAAGAAGGCTTTTCATATAACTCAAGCTATCAAAAATGGTTTTTTTATGTACAATAACTAAATACACAAAATAACCCAAAATGTGCTCAAACAAAATACATATCTATCACCTTCATCTCTTTGTTTTTTCACGACTTTGCTGCATCATCGCTGTGAAATAACCCGGAGAACAAAGGATAGACAGCCATTTCCTCGAACAGTTGAGCTCGGGCGCACAGTGATCCCAGTGCCAATTTATTTTGATTAAGTCCACATTGCATTTCTTGAACATTTGGATTAAATAAGCAGGTTCAAGTTAACTTATGGCACCAAGGTAGCAATCTCACTAGGACCATCGGTTGGTCGAATACAATGACACGTCCACTATACAATGTAGCATGATTCCATTTATTCAAAGAAGCAGACGAAGGATCCATCATATCGCGCACTCTTGCTGGAACCTTTGGTACTTCTATTGATGGAAGCTGCTGCCTGATTACCTGAATCACTATAAAAATGAGAGAAAAAGATTTGAGGGGAATAAGCCTTAAAGGACTTTTTCCTGCTCCCGATTCAATCTTTCTTCCTCGGTTCGTTGTAAGAGCTCTTCATACACTTTCATCGAATCGGCAGTGAACCTCTCCATGGCCTCGAAAATGCGTTGCAAGCTAGATTGCAGGCTAATACTGCTCATCTCACTTTGATACACGGCATTTCCAGAAACAGAGACGCGCTTTTCATCTCTAGAAACCGTCACCATCTTCTTGTCCAATGCCTGAATTTGTTTCTGTATCTTATGGTCGTCTCGATCCAAGTTTCGTAGTTTCCCCTCTGATTCCTTGTTTTCCATCATTCTCTGTCGCATTTCTATCTTATCGTGTTCCCAAATTTGCAGCACGCTCATACTAAACACACGCATGGAATCAACCACTTCCTTCTCAGATAGCCCATCCAAAGCCTGTGACCATTGGTTACAGATCACAAATACCGGTGGTGCACCTATTCTTCCGGGTGAGAAGGGAGCTATACCGTCAGGCGTTTCCTCCGGTTCATACAGAAGACACTTCAGGAGCCAATTATTCAAGGCTCTAACATACCCCTTCTGTGCACTGATCCAGCTAGAGAAACTCATTGTCCAGTTAAGAAGCTCATGTTCAAGCTCTTTGGTTGCTCCGAGATGCGCTTCACTACTATTTTTACCAGACCCAAGGGAACCTAAACTTTTTGATTCACTGATTGCCTGATATTGGGCACGATGACAATCGAGCATAGACCTCCACATTCGGGTTAATCTGAAATAGAAGTATTCGATATATATTATAAAGAGAAAGGAACAATGCAAGTAGTAAAGCATCTCTGCTTCAATTAGAAAAGTTCAAAATCAACTATGAGAAGAGACACAAAGCAAGAAACTTAATTTCAATCAGAGAGAAAAGACAAGAAATTTGGCATGATATGGGAAGTTCTAAAGAACTAGACATACCCATGAATTAATTCATTCAGTTGAGGCCATAATTCTTCGTCCCGAATTTTATTTATTGTCATGGATATCTTGTCAACCACTTGAATGGCAATTCGTATTTTGGTAGATAGGCTCCTCACTAAACTCTGAGTGGAATCAACTTTATGAGCTTCAGCGCCCTTCTCGTCTAATCGCTTCAGCTTTCGGCACTTCCTTTCATGAATTACCCGCATCTTTTCCTCCGCCTAAGAAGAAAACTCATTTTTAGAACAAACCATTGAAATAATTGGAGAACATAGGAGACAGAACTGATCCCAATTCTTAAAATAATGTACAAAACCCCATCAATAAATCTAAATTGACTGAAACAGTGACAAAAAAAGGCTGGTTTAAATTGAATATACAGTAAAATGAGTTTCCAGAAACTGTAGATTTGGTTAACATCCTAGAGTTATATGAGAAATCGGCTAAATCCAACATTGTAGACCCCAAATGAAAATCAGCAAAACAGTTCACACTACTGGGCAGTTTTTCTTTTTTGCCCCCTTCACCAAAAGAAGATTTATTATAATTTCTCATGTATCTGTTCAAATGATTTTTTTTTTGTTCCCTTAGTCAAAAGACAGCATTTGGAGGTCAAAACAAATAAAGGTCACATATTAACATAGCTGCACAATAAGGCTGCTCAAATGCAATATATAACAGTTGCTTTGATGTGGGCATAGCCTCTTTGGAGATTAGTGGGGTGAGCTATCAAGCATAATAATGAAAGAAGTGGGCCCCATATCTCAATAATAATAAAAATAATAATAATGCAATGTATGATGCCAAAATCATCACGTAATCACCAAGGTCATTCAAGAAAAAATTGTAAGGAATCCAAAATGGCAGAGTAGTTTAGAGAAACAATGACAAACATATAGATTAGCTAATCAAGTAGCATTAGAAGTTAATAAATCTTACCTTAACTTCATTATAGAGTTTCTTCTCCCATAGATATAACTTCCTCAAGGTAGAAGACAGATTCCCAGAGGCCATCCCAAACTCTTCAATGTAACTTAGTTCAGCACCAGAAGTCGAAGGATCCATGCTGTTTGAAGTCGACGATTGAGATGCAACCATCGATAGCGAAGGAGCAACAACGTGCAACATTTTGGACGAAACTGCCAGAATCCAGATGTAGGTTCAACAAATTGCAAGTTTTTTTTTTCTTTTGAAGTAACATCAAATTGCATTGCAAGTTAGAAGAGATAACAGAGCAAAAGAAAGTTCAAGAACAGAAAAGATTGTTACTTACTATCCATAAATAAACAATTGCCATCTAAAAATTTCAAATTTACCAGATCAAGCAAAAGAAATGCTCAAATCCCATTCAAATTAAACACATTGTTTGCAAGTAGCCAGAATTTCAATAGATCAGAGCTATAATAATAATACTCACCGTGTTTGCGCTGATAGGGAAGCTTCCCAGCCTCCAGCATTTTAGCGATTTCGTTACCGGACTCCGATGCCCTCTCGAACTGTACCTCAATTTCTCTGGCGACCTCATGGACATCTCGTGAACCTTGCCTACCCTTGAATGCACCACCATTACCACGCCCCTCAGACTTCTCCTCCTTATCAACCTTCTTATCCACCACCCGAACTTCATATTCAATGGCATCGTCCTCAACTGCAGCACTCGGCCTCGATGGGTAAACCGAGGCCTTTGTATCCTCACCACTACGCTCTTCCCCAGCAGCTATCTTCGAACCGTTGCCGTTGCCACTGCCATTGCCTTCCTCCACGAATTTCTGATTCCCATGAACCTCCTTGACAACCTCATGCTGGTAATCTTCATCTTCCAAATCCGGAATCCCCTCTTCTTCCCTCACCTCCTTTGAATCCCGGCTCGGTGTATGAGCACTGTAATACTTATCATACGTCTCAAATGGGTTCAAGAAATCCCAAGCAGAGGCCCTTGGCGGTGAAGGCGGAGGCGGTGGTGGCTTAGACGACGAGCCAGAAGCTCCAGCAGATGACACTGAAGCGTAAGCAGGAGGAAAACCAGAACCCCCATTGTACCCATTGTCTTGAGGAGGATAGCCATAATAAGGATAAGGGTTGCTGTTATAAGCCATATTCGAGTAAGGATAAGGGAAATTACCAGAAGAAGAAGACGATTCACCGCCGTGATAAACCTTCTCTGGACTCATCGGCCTCTGTTCGTACACAACAGAGGGTGTCACTGATTTCCTCATATAATTCATATGCATAAACCCACCACCGCCGCCACCACCACCTCCGCCGGGATATGAGCCAAAACCTCCCTGATCCGGCATCATATAACCCATCTGACCGCCGTGCTGAAGGTCGAACGGCGGTGAATGATCAGAATGGTGAAGGGAACCAGATTCGGCATCAGAATCAGAGTGAAAATCGAGATGAGAATCAGAATTGGAGTGAGAGAGATGGTGATGGTGAGTAGGAGAGGCAGAATCATCAACAGGATCACCCTTCCGATGAGGAGGAAGATTGAGCTTCGGAGAAGCAGAGGAAACATCAACAACAACAACACTCTGTGCAATGAAATTATGCAACGAGTGACCAATCCCTTTAAGGGAATGAATATACGCCATGTGAGCTTGAGCAAGCGAATATCTGAGATGAATCGCTTCATCAAGAAAAGCACAACGCTCACGACAGAGCGCCACCGCCGGAAGGTCATCGACCTTAGAACTGGAACAGCCCATCCACACGGAGTAATAGATAGAACAAATCAGTGATTAACTGAACTGGGGTTCACTAGAAAGTGAAAAAGAACAAACCCATCAACTCCAAACACAAAAACAATCAAACCCCAGAAATTTCCAGGCCTGGTGAATCGAACAAACCAGTGATTACTGAACTGGGGTTGGGAAGAAAAACAAACCCATCAACTCCAAACAGAAAAACAAGCAAACCCCAACAATTTGCCCTTTATTTTTTAAGCTTTAACAGTGTCAGTGACAAAAAAATCCAATTAGGGTTGAGTAAGAGGAAGAAGGGAAAGAAGAAAAAAAAAAAGGAGAAGGCGGTGAAGGGAATCTTTTGCCAGCGCGGAGTTTGTCGTGCAGTCGTCTGCTTGTACCAGTGAAAGTAGAGAGAGTGTGTGTGCTTTTTGATTGTGCGTCGGTGTGGCCTAAAAAGAGAGAGATTAATTCTTTGGAATACTTTTTCCAACTCCATTAAAACCCCCCATTTTTTTATTTTTTAAATAATTTATTTTCAGGATTGAAAATTACAGCCACAGTGAAGAAGATGAACAAACAACAACAACAATGAAATGATCTGCATTCACAAATCTGGGGGTGTAATTATATAACTTAAGCAGTCTGTAATTTCTTTTGAGAAAATTTTGGCGCTCCCTCGTCCATTGCTCCCCCTCTCAATTTTCATGGCTTATGAAACCTCCGAATTCCCAAAATGCCCTTGGTTTTTTTTTTTTTTTTAAGTAGGTTAAAGAACCGTTATCGTTACTCTAAATTGTCGTTAATTCTATGGATCATATATGGGTTTTAAGTTTACATAAATTTTCTTTAATTTCCGTTACCGTAGCATTTATAATTTAAATTTTACATATTTTTTTTCGTCGCAAAATTTACATTCTCTTTACGAAAAAAAGAAAAATTGATAAATAAATAAATATATATACACACACACACACATGGCTTTTAAGGAAAATATACGATTTCAAACCCACACTCTCTCTCTATATATATTTGAATTGTGAATATGTAGATTCAATAAATTTTAAAGTCCAATCATAAGAAATATATATTTGAGTTTGATCTTTTTTTTCTTTTTTTTTAAGAGGAAGTCAAACTGGTTGATGGAGTTATCAAAAATCACAATCTATAATCACTATCTAAATATTTTATTAATTTTTTAAAAAATAACTCAAAATAATCATTTATTTTTAAACAGTCAGAATAATCATTTTATAATCATTCATCCAAAAAAATAAGTAAACTTAAAACTGATTCAAAGGAGTAAATTGTTTATTGGGAATTCGTGTTTGTTAAGAGCTAGGGATGGTATAAAGACATTGTTTATGAATTGAATTTTGTCTTAGAATTGGCGTACGTTGGAGTGTATATATTTAATTTTTCACATTATTTTATATTTCAATCTTAACAAATAAATAAATAAATAATAGTATTCAGTCTCGGTCTCATTTTTTCTTTCGAACTTTCTTTATTCTTCCTCTCTCCTTTATATTTTTCATTTCGTGAATCACTTGTGTTCAATACACAAGGGCAATTGAATATTTTACACTTGATCGGAGTGATACATTTGATTAGGGCTTCAAATTTGTTCATATTCATCAAATATTACCAACATTGAAATCTCATTAAGAAGCTTCAAATTTCCTCAATGAAAATACACGTAAACAAGACACCAGTCCTCAACCCCTAAACCCTATGTGTTCTTCTCTATTGTTCGGCCAACTTTAACAAAAGCCTTCAAATCCACCACCTTCCATGTTCTTCTATTCGTCCTCCTATTTCTTGCCTTATCTCGAAACCTTGTCAAAACTCAAGCAAGTTCAATGATCTGGTCATGCTTTCAAGTTTAAGGTGTTCGGATCTAGAATTTTGAATAGCACAAGGGAAGTTGCAAAGCCAAGTGAGGTGATTCTAATGTCGTTTCTAATAGTATAAACTCAAAAATGAAAATTTTGTCGCAAATCAAAGAAACGAACAATGTTGTTAAGGTAGAACAACATAAATGAGATGAAGGGAAGAATGACGTTTTTTTTAATAAAAAATACAATGATATTCTCAGTTATATTATATATAATATTTTACAAATATTATAATGAAAATACAAAATCCAAAAATCAGTACTTGGAGTAAATTCCATATTAATTACTATTAAATCATGTTCGTGCATATTTGTTAGTAATAAAAATTTATTTATGCAATAATTTTCTTAATATACTTAATTTCGAACTAAAATAATGTAACAAAATTATTGCTTGAATAGATACATTTAAATTATCATCGCTATATACTTTTTAAATTTAAATATAAGTGGGAGAAATTTTGAATATGTGAAATTATGGTGTAAGTCACATATTTTATGAGTCACTTTTCAGAATTTCATGAAAAATTTAAATCCATGATTTTTAGTCATTACACGTTTACTAACACGACTAAATTATTACTCTAATTAGTTTTACGAGTTGAGTTATTATTTATACCTGTGGTAATGATTTACCTAGCTAAGTATAATTTAATTAGTTACAACACTAATTAACTTCAACATTAAATTAAAAAGTTAATATTTAATATTTTAATTTAAAAAATCTATTTTAATCATATAATGCATATTGAAATGTTTACCGAATAACAACAAATAATATATCAGTGTAATTATTGTTTCCCTTCGTTTTCCTGTTTCTTTTATTTTGATATTAATTATTGTTTACCCTATTCAGTAAAAATAAAAAATAAAAAAAAAAAAAAATAAAAAAAAAATCAATTTAAGCATGGCTTTTATTTATCATCAATTTAAGTACAGCAAAACTATGGTCTTGTAGTAAATTACACTTTCCATCATCTCACGTGTTAAAAAATTAAAATTAAATTAAAATTAAAATTAAAATAGCTTATTTTTATGTCATTGGTCATTGAATTCATGTATAAAAAGAATTTATACACCCACTCATAAAAAAGATTTCTACATTATTTTATTGAATAAGTGACGGTAAATTCAAGTTATGTTTACCTACAAAAATAGATAAATAATGAATAATAACAAATAAGTATATATTTATACTAAAATTCTATGGAAAAATTCAAATATAATTTAAATCGATAGCGAATCAAGCAATCAAATAATTGATAAAATAATTTCAATCAAATTAAATATTTCATATTTTGGCAGGCATAAAATACTTTTGGTCTAAAATTTCGAAAAATATATTTTTAAAATAAAAAATTTAAAACAAGTATTAAACAATTTGAAGGAATTAAATTTAAAAATAAATAAATAAATAAACCCTCAACAACTTGAGTTAGTTGGGATACTAATAACAAGACTCATCATCAAAACAAAGTGACTTTTTAAACACCCAACTTCCATGTCCAACCAACTCATCCACAAAACATCACATATATATGACAATATCTATATGCTTTAACTTTCTAAGGAATTAAAGAAATTAATTATAATCTTAAAATATTTTGTATAACCCATATATCCAAATATATGATCAAATTAAACTTTCTTAATCATAATTATCTTTAAAAGTATTTTACAAGTGTATAGTTAAATTGCATTTTAGGATGGCCATAATCTATAAATTAGTTTTTAAAACTTCATCACATTCAAGTAATTTTCAAACTAACTATATATAGTCAACAGAATCATAGTTTAATCGGTTAAAATATAGTGTAAATGTCAGAAATCATATATGTTTGTTAAACTCATAAGATTTCTTTAAATTAAAAAAAATGCAACAACATCGGAGTGGTGGATTGGAATATAAGATATATATAAGATGACATTATTAGAATTCTCTTCGTGTTAACTATGATTTGTTTTAGTTTGATAAGGTAGATAAATATACCACTTTGTGTTACTTTAAATTAATAATTGAATAATAATCATTATTATTATTTTTTGAATCCAATATTCATGACCCACTCAACTAAATTTTGTTGTTGTTGCATATAAATTTGAAATTAAATAATTAATTAAAAAATCTATGAATAATGTGTTTAAGGTTTTTTAATAATTAAAATAATGGAAATTAAAGAGTGATAGTTATGGGCAATGTTGGAAAATAAAATAGATAAAAATAGGGATGAAAATGGGAATAAAGGGTATAGAATCCATTGAGAGAGAAAAACACAATGGAAGAAAGAAAAAAAAGAAGAGGCAAAGGTGGGGGACCATTATTCATCATCAAACACAAGCTATTCCAAATCATTGATATTATGATCCTATCAATGTCTCATTTTACTCAATAACTCATAATTCTTTTCCTTTATTATTTGTTTATAATCCAATATCAAAATTCCAAGATAGATAAATAGCATTATTCTTTACCAATAATTAATTATTTGAAAAGGAACATTTAATTTAGTGGGTTAATTATAACCTCCAAGAAAATGGGTCATGCCTTGCTTACAAATAAAGCCATGGTAATTTCATTTCTTCTTTCATCCAAATCAAATTTTACCTAACATATCTTTTAAAAATTAATTAATTAAAATTTGTTCTTCAAAAAAAAAAAAAAAAAATATATATATATATATATATACACACACACACACATAATTTTTATCCTTGAACTTTTTTGTAAATTTTTGTTGTTGTTGTATTTATTATTCTAAATAATTAAACTTGTTAGGTTTTTTTATTTGAACCAAATACACTCCTAAAATTTATATTTATTTTATTTGGCCAAATCAACTCTATTGAGTTTTTTTTTTTTTTTTTTGTAAAAATATTAATTATATAAAATTTTTAGATTTAAAAATCTAAAAAATACACACATGTAGACATAATTATTGTATCTTCAATAAATTTGATTAAATATAATTGTAATTAGAAAGGAGAATGAGAAACATAACCCACCATATCATCACTTTTATAGGTCCAACTAACGTAAATAATAATTAATAAACAACATTCAATAAATAGAAAGAAAAAAAAAAAGGCCAACAGTCCAAGTCCAAGGGATCATGAATTCTAACATTTCAATTGCTGTGAATTCTTAAAAAAAAAAAAAAAAAAAAAAAAAATCTATTATTTACATATCTGAAAATTCATAGAACTAATTAATTACTTGTTAAATTCAGATATTGAGGACTCCAATGTAAATAAAATTTAAAAAAAAAATAAATAAATACCCACCTACAAAGCTGATGAGGTGAGGAGATAGCAAAAAGTAATTGGTGAAGTATGCTAAATTAAACCCAAGCATTTAAATTTTAGCCCTATAATTGGTAATGTTGTATAAGCAAATGGATATGGAAAATCTTCACATCTCTCTTCCTTCCTTCCTTTAAATTAAAATTTGGGTTTTACTTATTTCGTTATTAAAATTAATTACCATTTATTAATATGAATGAGAAAATAAAAAATGTGAGCCAATTTATGGTGTATATATCACTCATTTATTTTTAGTAAATGAAAGAAATCTAAGTCTAACTTGTATTAATAAATAAATAAATAAATAAATAAAATTAATCTGCAAGATGAGCGACCTCCCTCAAAACTTTATCTCCAACTTTTTTACATACAATATTTTCACTTCATTTTCCTATTTTTTCTCATTCTTCTCAACCCATTTTAGGAAAAAAAAAAATCCATCAATAAAGTTTATGAATGTCAGATGAATTAATTTAAATTCAAATATATTTCTTATTTGCTTTTGGGAATATTTACTTTTTACTTTACCTCCACTTGGTAATTTTTTATAGAGTTACCTCACACCTGAAATTGACTACAAAAAATATAGAAGTTAAGATTTGTAAGAATAAATTACTAAATAAAAAAGGGAAAGGTTTTTAAGAATAAAGAGTTTGTTTCATGTCTTATTCGTATCTATTTTATTTTATTATTTTTTTACTACAAGTTGGGAGGGGATAACAAATTCTGAAAGCACTACGCAAACTTGAATCACTGACTTAATAAATGTTGATGCATCTCTAATGTCAGTTGAG
>JBBMEG010000001.1:6827981-6869716 GCA_037832605.1 Cyclanthera cordifolia | reverse complement strand
GTAGGCTCTTTGCTTGAGCATTGAACTACTTATTCAAGCATCTCTTCATGTTATAGTCCCTTGAATAAGGTTGCCTCGATATTTTAGTCTCTTGAAAAAGGTTGCCTCGATAGTATAGTCCCTTGAAAAAGCTTGCCTCGATGTTATAGTCCCTAGAAAAAGGTTCAAGTTCACTTGATATACTAGTCCTTGAAGATGGTTGCCTTGATATACTAGTCCCTTGAAAAAGGTTGCCCCGATAAACTGTCCATTGAAAAAGGTTCCGTCGATATAATAGTCCATTGAAAAAGGTTGTCTCGATATAATAGTCCCTTAAAAATGTTGCCTCGATATAACGGTCCATTCAAAAAGGTTGCCTCGATATCATAGTCCATTGAATAAGGTTGCCTCAATATATTAGTCCCGTGAAAAAGGTTGCCTCGATATAATAGTCCCTTGAAAAATGATGCCACGAGATAATTCTCTTGAAAAAAGTTGCTTCGATATAATTGTCCCTTGAAAAAGGTTTTCTCGATAAATAGTTCCTTGAAAAAGGTTGCCTTGATATTATAGTCCCTTGAAAAGAATGTCCCGATATTATAGTTCCTTGAAAAGGTTTCTCGATATAGTCTCTTGAAAAGGTTACCTCGATATATTAGTAGTCCCTTGAAAAAGGTTGCATCAATATAATACTCAATTCAAAAGATTGCCTCGATGTAATAGTCCCATGAAAAGATTGCCTTGATATAATAGTCCCATGAATAGATTGCCTTGATATAATAGTCCCTTTAATATGGTTGCCTCGATATATATGTCCCACGAAAAATGTGGGCTTGATATAATAGTTTCGTGAAAAAGGTTGCCTTTTGTATTATAGTCCCTTGAAATTGGTTGCCTTGATATTATAGTTCCTTGAAAAAGGTTATGTTGACTCGATATACTTGTCCCTTGGAAAAGGTTGCCTTGATATACTAGTCCCTTGAAAAAGGTTGCCTTTATAAATTGTCCATGAAAAAAGGTTCCCTCAATATAATAGTCCATTGGAAAAAGGTTGGCTCGATGTAATAGTCCCTTGAAAAAGGTTGTCTTGATGTAATAGTCATTTGAAAAAGGTTGCGTCGATATAATAGTCTTTTGTATAAAGTTGCCTCGATATTAAATTCCCTTGAAAATATTGTCTTGATATAACATTCGCTTGAAAAATGTTGCCTTGATATAATAGTTCCTTGAAAAAGGTTGCTTGGATATAATAGTCATTGGAAAAACGTTGCGTTGTTATAATAGTCCTTTGGATAAAGTTGCCATGAAATAATAATCCATTGAAAAATGTTGTCATATAACAGTCCATTGAAAAAGGTTCCCTTGATATAATAGTCCTTTGAATAAGGTTGCCTCAATATAACAGTCCCTTGAAAAAGGTTGCCTCGATATAACAGTCCCTTGAAAAAGGTTGTCTCGAGATAATTGTCCCTTGAAAAAGGTTTCCTCGATAAATAGTTCATTAAAAAAGGTTGGCTTGATATAATAGTTCCTTGAAAAGGTTGTCTCGATATTATAGTCCTTTGATAAGGTTTTCTTGATATACTAGTCCCTAGAAAAAGGTTGCATCAATATAAATACTCTATTCAATAGATTGCCTCGATATAACAGTCCCATGAAAAAAGATTACTTTGATATAATAGTTCCTTGGATTGCCTAGATATATATGTTATGCGTAAAATGTGGCCTCGATATAATAGTCGCGTGAAGAAGGTTGCCTTTATATTACAGTACCTTGAAAACGTTTGCCTCGATATTATAGTCCCTTAAAAAAGGTTAAGGTCGACTCGATATACTAGTCCCTCGAAAAAGGTGGCCTTGATATACTAGTCCCTTGAAAAAGGTTGTCTTGAAATACTAGTCTCTTGAAAAAGGGTGTCTTGATAAATTGTCGAATGAAGAAGGTTCCCTCGATATAATAGTCCCATTGAAAAAAGTTGCCTCGGTTTAATAGTCCTTTGGATAATGTTGCCTTGATATAATAGTCATTTGTATAAAGTTGCCTCGATACAACAATCCTTTGAAAGATGTTGCCTCGATATAACAGTTCATTGAAAAAGGTTCCCTCGATATAATAGTCGCTTGTATAAGGTTGCCTCAATATAAGAGTCCCTTGAAAGATATAATTGTCCCTTGTAAAAGGTTGCTTCGATATAATAGTCATTTGAAAAAAGTTGCCTCGGTATAATAGTCTTTTTAATAAAGTACCCTCGATATAGCAGTCCCTTGAAAAAGGTTCCATCGATATAATAGTCTCTTGAAAAAGGTTGCCATGATATAATAGTTCCTTGAATAAGGTTGCCTGAATATATAACAGTCTCTTGTAAAATGTTACCTTGATATAATAGTCTTTTCAAAGAGGTTGCCTCGATATAATAGTCTCTTAAAAAAGGTTGCCTCGATATTTTATTCCCTTGATCAAGGTTGCCTCGGTGTAGTAGTCCATTGAAAAAGGTTGCCTCCATATAACATTTCATTGAAAAAGGTTGCCTCAATATAATAGTTCCTTGAAAAAGGTTGCCTCGATATAATAGTTCCTTGAAAAAGGTTGTCTCGATAACTAGTCCATTAAAAAGGTTGCCTCGATATAATAGTCCCTTGCAAATTGTTGTCCTGATATAATAGTCCTTTGAAAAAAATGTTGCCTTGATATAATAGTCATTTGAAAAAGGTAACCTCGATATAATTATCCTTTGAAAAAGGTTGTCTCGATATTATAGTCCTTTGAAAAAGGCCTTGTAAACTCTTCATTGAAAAAGGTTGCCTTGATTTAATAATATATTGAATAAGGTTTTCTCGATATTAAGGTTGTCTTGATATGATATTCGTTTAAATATGGTTGCATGACATAACACTCTTGAAACTAGTTGACTCGATAAATAGTTCCTTGAAAAAGGTTGTCTCGATATAATAATCCCTTGATAAACGTTCCTTGAAAAAGGTTACCTCGATATAATAATCCTTTGAAAAAGGTTGTCTCGATATTATAGTCATTTGAGAAAAAGGCCTTGACAATCTTCATTGAAAAATGTTGCCTTGATACAATAGTTTATTGAAAAAGGTTGTCTCGATATAATAGTCTCTTGAATAAGGTTGCCTCGATATGATATTCGTTTAAATATGGTTACATGATATAACACACTCTTGAAACAAGTCGAATCGATAAATAGTCCATTGAAAAAGGTTGTGTTGATATAATAATCCCTTGATAAACGTTCCTCGATAAAATAGTCATTTTGAAAAGGTTGCCTCGATATAATTGCTTTTGAAAAGGTTGCTTCGATTTAATAGCCTTTGAAAAAGGTTTACTTGTATTAAAGTCCATTGAATAAGGTTTTCTCGATACAATAGTCCTTAAAAATAGTTGGCCTTGATGAATAGACCTTTTAAAAAGGTTGCCTCGATTTAATAGTCCCTTGAAAAATGTTAGCTTTGATCTAAATTGTCTCTTGAAAATGTTGCCGCGATTTAATAGTCATTTGATAATTGCTTTCTCGATATAATAGTCCTTTGAAAAAGGTTGCCCCGATATAATAGTCCATTGAAATAAGTTGCAGTATACTAGCCATTTGAATAAGGTCGCCTCGATATATCAGTCCTTCATAAAGGTTAACTTGATATAATTGGCCATTAATAAAGGTGGCCTCGATATAATAGGCCCATTATAAAGGTTTCCTTGATATAATAGTTCCTTGATAAATGTTGCCTTGATATAATAGTCGCTTGAAAAGTGTTGCCTTGATAAATTTTCCCTTGAAAAAAGCTTCCTTGATATAATAGTCCCTTGATAATGGTTTCTTGATGTAATATTCCTTAAAAAGGTTGGCTCGATATAATAGTTCCTTGAAAAGGTTGCCTCGAAATAACGCACCCTTGAAACAGGTTACCTCGGTATAATAGTCCCATGAAAAATGTTGCCTTGATATAACAACCCCTGGTAAAAGGTTGCCTCGTTATAATAGTTCTTCGAAAAAAGATTTCTCGATAGAATGGTCTCTTGAAAAAGGTTTCCTTGATATAATAGCCAGTCGAAAAAGGTTGGCTTGATAGATTGTCCATTGAAAAAGGTTGCCTGGATATACGAGCCTATTGAAAATGGTTGCATGATAAATTGTCCATTGAAAAAGGTTGTCTCGATATAACAGCCCCTTGAAAATGGTTAAGTCGGTATAATAGTCCTTTGAGTAAGGTTGCCTTGATACATCAGTTCCTTAAAAAATGTTGCCTCGATATAATACCCAATTGAAAATGGTTGCCTGGATATAAGAGCCTATTGAAAAAGGTTGCATGGATAAATTGTCCATTAAAAAAGGTTGCCTCAATATAACAGTCAGTTGAAAAAGGTTGACTGGGTATAATAGTTCTTTGAATAAGGTTGCCTTGATATATCAGTCCCTTGAAAAAAGTTGCCTCGATATAATAGCCAGTTGAAAAAGGTTGCCTAGATATAAGAGCCTATTGAAAAAGGTTGCATGGATAAATTGTCCATTGAAAAAGGTTGCCTCGATATAACAGTCACTTGAAAAAGGTTGACTGGGTATAATAGTCCTTTGAATAAGGTTGCCTCATCAGTCCCTTGAAAATAGTTGCCTCGAAATAATAGTCACTTAAAAGAGGTTGTCTCGATATAATAGTTCGTATAGAAAGGTTGCCTCGATATAATAGCCCCTTGATAAATGTTGTCTGGATATACTAGTCCCTTGAAAAAGGTTGTCTCAATATAATAGTCCCTTGTAAAAGGTTGCCTTGATAAATTGAACATTGTAAAGAGTTAACTCGATATAATAGTCTCTTGAAAAAAGTTGCCTTGATATAATAGTCTCTTGAAAAATGTTGCCTTGATATAATAGTTTCGTGAATAAGGTTTCCTCGATATAATAGTCCCTTGCAAAATGTTGCCTTGCCTCGATATTATAGTCTCTTGAAAAAGGTTGTCTCAATATTATAGTCCCTTAAAAAAGGTTAAGGTTGACTCGATATACTAGTCCTTCGAAAAAGGTTGCCTTGATATACTAGTCCCTTGAAATTGGTTGTCTCGATATACTAGTATAAGGCTGCAGTTTGTTGTTTTTCCTTACAATTAAGGTAACTTAAAAAAAATAGGAATCTAATGCTTTCATGATGTTGGTGCAGGCACTTGATCCATACACTAACTAAAGAAACAGAATTAAGGAAGGTTTGTGCTTGACCCATTTCTTTAGAGAGGTCTTTGGTGGGTAACGCGAAGCTAGAAGTAAATTATCAGCAACCTAGGCATAATAGCAAATTGGAGCTATCTCTCCTGATCACAGTTTGGAGCTATCTCTCCTGATCACAGGTACACATATCATCTAAAGGTTCTCTTATTTTCAAAGCACCCTAAACTTTAGTGTGTAATGTAATTTTTTTATACTCCTATGTTTTTCACCAAGAGATTATCAGCAACCTAAGCTTATTATTATTATTTTTTGATGATGCGATCAAAGTTTATTACTCTTCTCAATAATGGTATCCTAGTTTTTCCTTCTATGTCTCCCGATGCCTGGCATGAGTATAGTAATTGGTCGTTTAAAAATCTTGAAGAAAAAGATTCTACACAAGTACAAGCATCCTTCCTCTTCGTTGTTCCAGTTCAGAGTAAGAGTCCATTCCTCTAAGCATCATGTCATATGGTCAGATAATGGTTAGTTCTTAAAATTTTAAAATAACTTAAAGCTAGTCCTTAAATTATTAATTTTTTGTTTATTTTTCTTTAAGAAAATTATAATCTCCCTCAATTAATTTTATAATATTTTCACATTTTATTTTGATTATATTAAAATTAATACCATTATTGAACCAATTTCGATTAATATTGACTTCAAATTTATTTCAGGGACTAATTTTAATTTTGTTTTTCAATGTTTGGGGACTAAAATAACAAAAATGGAACAAAACTCAAAGTTCATGGATTAAAATTGGACTTTTGAGAGTTCATGGACCAAAATGAAATGAAGGTAAAAGTTGAGGGATCAAGATAGTATTTTACTCAAAAATCTATTTATCTCTCACTCCAAGACTCTCAACTTCGTTTGCATTGATTCCCATTCCAGATGTTTAATGAACAAATTGGTGATTTGCTTGATCCAACCCAAAGGAATCTTAAGGTGAGTTCAACATTCTCAACTTGTTTCTTCAACTTTCTTTTTTCATTAGTATTTTTATCCATCGTTTTAGCCATAATTTTTTTTTTTTTTTTTGCAACATTTCACCAGATAATGGATGATGCAAAAAATGGACCGGATGTGGAAAACGTCATAGAGGAATATGTGACAAGCTATGATGTAGCTCATATTCTCATCAAGGTTGGGAATGAAACTATGTTTGCATTATTGTCTACGCTTGTTTTGTTGTTTTGACCATTTGCTTAGCTTTATCTATGTAAAATGCAGGGACTTTCGATTTGAAAACAAGTAGTATAAATTCTAAGAGCTCCAGATCTTATATGGCGTTCACTCTAATGGTTGAGTCATAGTGCAAGGTACCTTGAGCCTTTTTTTTTTTTTGAGCCATAATTTTTTTTTCTTTTTGCAACATTTCACCAGATAATGGATGATGCAAAAAATGGACCGGATGTGGAAAACGTCATAGAAGAATATGTGACAAGCTGTGATGTAGCTCATATTCTCATCAAGGTTGGGAATGAAACTAAGTTTGCATTATTGTCTATGCTTGTTTTGTTGTTTTGACCATTTGCTTAGCTTTATCTATGTAAAATGCAGGGACTTTCGATTTGAAAACAAGTAGTATAAATTCTAAGAGCTCCAGATCTTATATGGCGTTCACTCTAATGGTTGAGTCATAGTGCAAGGTAGCTTGAGCCATAATTTTTTTTTTTGAGCCATAGTTTTTTTTTCTTCTTGCAACGTTTCACCAGATAATGGATGATGCAAAAAATGGACCGGATGTGGAAAACGTCATAGAGGAATATGTGACAAGCTATGATGTAGCTCATATTCTCATCAAGGTTGGGAATGAAACTATGTTTGCATTATTGTCTACGCTTGTTTTGTTGTTTTGACCATTTGCTTAGCTTTATCTATGTAAAATGCAGGGACTTTCGATTTGAAAACAAGTAGTATAAATTCTAAGAGCTCCAGATCTTATATGGCGTTCACTCTAATGGTTGAGTCATAGTGCAAGGTACCTTGATTGTGGAGCTGATTTACTTGTTATGGACAAATCTGTTAATTGCGCTTTTTACATAGCTCTTCTGTTTCATTAGTCTTATCATTTCTCATGTGATTTAGTTGTAGTATGGTATCTGTAATGTGTAATATATCTTTGGATGCTGGAAACTTCATCCAAGTGCTTTTGTAGCTCAACGACTAGTAGAATCAGCCTTGTTGATCTTGCTGGATTGGATAGAAACGTTAATAATGCCAAGTGTAAACAATCGACAAGAGAAGGCAGGAATTTGAAGGAGTCTATGGCACCGCTCGGGTATGAGAAACAATGATTAATAGAGTTTCTGAGTTAACTTTGTGCTATGATATGATATAGTTCCAACTAAAAGTATCCGACAGTAGAAACGGCTAATTTACCTAATTAGTACGAGGCTGAAGTTTGTTCTTTTTCCTCACAATTAAGGTAACTTCAAAACTAAAAAAAGGTAACCAGTGCTTTCATGATGTTGGTGCAGACACCTGATCCATACACTAACTCAAGAAACTGAGTTAAAAACATTTGAAGATCGTTTGTACAGAGGTTCGTGCTCAACCCATTTATTAAGAGAGTCATTGGGGGCAATGGGAAGCTAACAGTTATTTGTGCCATCTCTCCTGAGCACAGGTACACATATCATCTAAAAGCTCTCTTTTTTTCTTCTTCTAAGAACCCTCCATGTGTATGTAATTTTTATACTCATATGTTTTTCACCAAGAGATATTATCAGCGACCTAAGTTTATTACACTTCTCAGTAATGGTATCTAGTTTTTCCTTCGATGTCTCATGGTACATGGTTACTCTAGTACAGTGGTTCGAAACTTCGATTTCTCGGTTTCCAAAAAAAAAAAGGTAATGGTATTCTAGACTGAATAATACCGATTGCCTGGATCCACAAGATAAGGTTTTTTTTTCCTCATTTGTTTAGTATTATAAAAGTTTATATGGAAAGTACCGTGTCATCTTGATGAAGCATGTCTATGAATATTAAAGTAGCTTTGCTTATTTAAATGCAGCTATTCAAGCGAAACATTTAGGACATTAAGATTTGGACAAGGATTGAAATCCATTAAGAATCAACCAATCATAAACGAAATAAAGGAAGACCATGTTAATGAACTGAGTGATCGAATTCGTCAATTAAAGGTATGAAGTTTTACATATTAGTTCATTCATTCTTGGATTGACTTGTAAGTTTGAAGTAGAATGCTAATTCAAAATTTTATGTTTGACTGATTGCAGGAAGAACTTATAAGAGCAAATGTCGACTCTGGCAAGGCAGTTCAACAGGTGATTACTTTCAAGGGCCCAATGTACGAGGAAGCCTGAATGATTTTAGAGTTAATATCAACCGCTCTCTGATTTTGCCATGCATTTATAATGACTCGAACAAAGAGGTTAGTTGTAACCAGAAATATGTAATGGAACTGCATCATCAACCTTATAAGTTCCCTAGCTTTTCTGAAGAGAACTCGAATGAGTGAGGATGAAGTGAGCTGTCCAGAAGAATATTTATCAACAGCCGCAGAGGTAACACTTTTTAATTTTCTTTTTGTTATTCATAAATCGTAGGTGGATTAAGTACGTAGATATAATTTATGAAGTATGAATGATGTTTTTTTTTTTGTCGAATCAATTACTTATTTCACACTCTCATCATCAAACACATAAGTAACCGAATTCTACATCTTTGCCAAAGCGAGTGTAGCTCAGTTGGCATTGGAAATATCTTCGAAGTATTAACCTACATTAACATTTGCTGAGTTAATTTGTGTTTTAAATTGTTCATTCAGTCATCCTCCCCTGTTACATGGTGAGGCATACAAACGATAATGATTGATGATTACTAAGGCACCCCCTAAAACTGACTTGTTTTTGTTTGAGTTTGAAAATGTTTTTCATTTAACTGAGCTAGGTAATTTTCATGTACCAGACACCCCACATGATTACTCCTGGTGTGCGTCGGGGAATCGGATTGACCCTTTTGTTTTAGTTTGTTAGTGTATACTTCAGTTTAGCTAAGCCCCACCCTCTTGCTTTCTAACATGTACCAGAGACCCGACATAACTAATCCCAGTGTCGACAGTAGTGGAATCCGTTTGACCTTCGCGAGATCCAAGACCATTTTGATGGAAGATAGTTTAAGTTTCATCTAAATATTCATAATGCACTGAAATGATTATATGGTGTCAAGAAAAAAAAAAGCAAACAAGTTCTTTCAACACAAATAGGTTATTGATAGTAGTGTAGTTTAAGTCCACAAATTTTTTTATTGATAATCTTTCCAAACATAATCTCTAGTATTAATGTGCAGTTTCTTTTCGTTTTTTTTTTCCCAGTTCAACAAAAAATATAATGTACAGGAGAATGTTGCTTTTGAAGAATAAGAAATATGAAGCTGTAAAGCTGTAGTTTGAGGATGGAATGCCATATGAGGTAACTCTAATATACTGTTTTTATTATTATAGAAACAGATACTTACATTGATGATTGATCTTGCTTTCAAATTGATCTCATTGGGAAATTAATGGAAGATAGAACAATGCTAAAGTTGACTTTACATTTGGTTATTGAGAGAAAGGGTCTTGATATGGTTTGTCATATGATTGGATCTTATTGTCAAAGGAATTAGGTGAATTCTGCTTGAGTCAAGTATTATCTGAAGGGTATGCACTATGCAGACTTATTTTTTCTTGAGGTTTTATTTGTTTATTCTAACTATTTTCTAAAAACTGCATTCATATAACACTGATCTGCTGCTTTCTCCATGCTTGCAAGTCATGTTAGGATGTCATTGAATCAATACACGACTCTCTTGTGAAGGTAAAATATGTACCTTTTCATGTTGTGACTTTGTGAATACTTTCTTCTTTTACATTTAAGAAAGGTAGATGTTAGGCTGATGCTAAGAAAGTCCCTGGATTGTCAATGATTGCCAAACAACTCTGCAAAACGTGGACATGTAAAAATGTTGACAACTTGCCCTAATTTTCTTTTACCCGCACTTCCTCCCCCAAACCAAAAACACACACACAACCAATCATTGCTTGGACAAATGGGAAGAACACAGAAAAATAAGCCTCTAAAGGTTTGTAGTTAGTAATGCGTATCATGCCCCATGATGCAAATGTGTATAAAAAATGACTTGGGATCTAGGAAGCACGAACCCTTCTATTTTGACATCGTATCCGGTCGAACACGTGTCGGACACCGACACTTCTTGACACTCTTCGGACACTTCTATTTCGCCTTTATTTTATTTTTGTCTCTTGAAAACTTTAAAAAGTCTAATTTCAATCCATGAATTTTGAGTTTCGTTTCATTTTAGTTTCTCAATTTTTAATAGTCCAAATTTAGTTCTTAAACTTTTAATAACATAAAACTAGTCCTTAAATTATTAATATTTTGCTTTTTTTTTCTTTAAGAGCATTATCATCTTCCTCTATCCATTTTAAAATATTTTCACATTTTATCTTTGATTGTTTTAAAATTAGTACAATTATTGAACCAATTTCGATTAATATTGACATCAAATTTATTTTAGGGACTAATATATATATATTTTTTTGAAGTTTAGGGACTAAAATACGAAAATAGAAGAAAACTTAAAGTTCATGGACTACAATTGGACTAGAGTTCATGGACCAAAATAAAACGAAGGTGAAATTTTAGGGACCAAAATAGGTTATTGCTATGATGATGTAGCTCAGATTCCCATCAAGGTTGGGAATGAAACTAAGTTGCATTATTTACTATGCTTGTTCTATTGTTTTGACCATCTACTTACCTTAATTTATGTACAATGCAGGGCCTTTCGAGTAGAAAAGTCGGAGCAACTACTATAAATTCTTATAGCTCTAGATTGCATATTGTGTTCACTCGAATCATTGAGTCATGGTGCAAGGTACCTTTATTTTGGAGCTGATTTACTTGTTTTGGAGAAATCTGTTATTTGTGCTTTTGTACTTAACTCTTCTGTTTCATTAGTCTAATCATTTCTCATGTGATTTAGCTGTAGTATAGTATCTGCAATACGTAATATAATATCTCTGGATGCAAGAAACTTCTTCCAAGTGCTTTGGTAGTTAAAAGACTAGCAGAAACTTCTTCCAAGTTTTTTCAAGTGATTTTGTTGGAATTGATAGAAACGTTAACGATTCAAAGGGTAAACAATCCACAAGAGAAGGTAGGAATTTGAAGAAGTCTATGACACGGCTCGGCTATGAGAAACAATCATTAATAGTGTTTCTGAGTTAACTTTGTGCTAATGTTATGATATAGTTCCATCTAAAATTATCCGACAGTAGAAACGGCTAATTTACCTAATTAGTACAAGGCTGGAGTCCCTCGCAAAAGGTTAAGGTTGACTAGACATACTAGTCGCTTAAAAAAAGATGGCTTAATATTCTAGTCCCTTGAAAATGGTTGCTCAATATACTAGTCCCTTGAAAACGTTTGCCTTGATAAATTGTCCATTGAAAAAAGTTGCCTCGATATTATAGTCCCTTGAATAAAGTTGCCTTGATATAATACTCTATTGATAAATCTTGCCTTCATATAATAGTCCTTTGAAAAATGTTGTCTTGATATAACAGTCTCTTGAAAAAGGTCGTCTCGATAAGTAGTCCATGGAAAAAGGTTGCCTCGATTTTAATAGTCCCTTGAAAAAGGTTGTGTCGTTATAATAGTCCCTTGAAAAAGGTTGCCTTGATATTTTAGTCATTTAAAGGAGGTTGTCTCAATATAATAGCCTTTTTAAAAACATTATCTCGATATAATAGTCCCTTGGAAAAGGTAACCTCGATATAGAAGTCCCTTGAAAAGGATGGCTCGATACAATAACCCCTTGAAAAAAATGTCTAGATTTAACAACTCCTTGAAAAAGGTTGGCTTGATATAACATTCCCTTAAAAAATGTTGTCTCGAAATAAATGTCTCTTGAATAAGGTTGTCTCAATATAACTTTCCATTGAAAAAAAGTTCTTCAATATAATAGTCCATTGAAAAAGGTTGCCTAGATATAATAGGCCATTGAAAAAGATTGCCTTAATATAATAGCCTGTGAATAAGGTTGCCTTGATATAATAGTCTCTCGAAAAATGTTGCCTCGATATTATAGTCGCTTGTAAAGGTTTCCTCGATACAACAGTCCCTTGAAAAAGGTTAAGGTTGACTCGATATACTAGTCGCTTAAAAAAGGTTGTCTCAATATACTATTCCCTTGAAAATGGTTGCCTCGATATACTAGTCCCTTGAAAAAGTTTGCCTTGATAAATTGTTCATTGAAAAAGGTTGCCTCGATATTTTAGTCCCTTGAATAAAGTTGCCTCGATAGAACAGTCTATTGAAAAATGTTGGCTTCATATAATAGTCCCTTGAAAGAGATTGCTTCGATAATTAGTCCCTTGAAAAAGGTTGTCTCGATATATTAGTCCATTTAAAATGGTTTTTTCAATATTAATATATTATCCTTTGAAAAAAGTTGCGTCGATATGACAGTCCTATAAAAAAGGTTGTCTCGATATAATAGTCCCTTGAAAATGGTTGCCTCGATGCAATAGTCCCTTGAAAGAGGTTTGCTCGATAAATAGTCACTTAGAAAAGGTTGCCTTGATTTAATTGCCTTTGGAAAAGGTTGCATCGATGAATTGTCCTTTTAAAAAGGTTGTTTCGATATAATAGTTCTCTGAAAAAGGTTGCCACATTATAATAGTCCTTTGAATAAAGGTTGTTTCGATATAATAATCTCTTGAAAAAGGTTGTCTCAACATAACATTCCCTTGAAAAAGGTTGCCTTGATATAAAAGTTCCTCGAACAAAGGTTTCTTGATAAATAGTTCATTTCAAAAGGTTGTCTCGATATAATAGTCCCTTGAAAAGTTGCCTCGATGTAATAGCCCCTTTTAAAAGGTTGCCACGATATAGTATCCATTGGAAAAGGATGTCTCGATATAATGGTCTCTAGAAAAATGTTTATTGGATATAATAGTCCCTTGTAAGAGTTTCGATACAATAGTCCCTTGAAAAAGGTTTCCTTGATATAATAGTCCATTGAAAAAGGTTTCCTTGATATTATAGTCCCTTGAAAAAGGTTACCTCGATAATTATTGAAAACATTAAATATTGAAAAAAAAAGAGATAGAGAAGAAATTCCTACTTATAACACACTAGCTAGTGTTTCTGATTTCAAAATTCAAGCTCTAGTCTTTATAGTTTGAAAAAATCTATAATTTAATCCTTATGTTTTGAAAAATTAGAATTTAGTCATTAAGATTCGATAAAATCTAAAAAATTGTTTCTTGATCTGAATTTTTGGGTGTGTAGATTCATATTCAAGCTTAAAACTGAATGTTAAGTATATTATTATGTCACCAATTGTTGGTGTTGAAAGGAGGTGTTAAGTTTACAAAAAATTGAATTATTATTTTAGGGATGTTCGGATTGATTGAGTATTTAGGAGTATTTACTAAATACTTAAGTTAAATCTAAATGAGTTTTAAATTTTAAACATTACTTCAAAATACTAAAATTTAATCTTCATTAAAAATACTCTTAATAATTATATTTAAACAATTTTTTGATTGCAATTATTACTAAATATTAATTTTAAATATTTAAAATAAATCATAATTTTAAATAATTATTTTAAATAATAAAAAAAAAATTATCTTAGTTAAAATTTTCATATCAAAGCTATATTATTATGTCAGTGATCTATAAGCTACACCCAACTATTTTTCTGTGAAAATTTATATTACTTTGACTCTTTTACAAAAATCTAAGCCCAACAGAACTATCACTAACAGAATTATCACTATCACAATAAATCTTAAAAATTATACCTTCAAACACTTCCTTTTAATTAAGCTTTTAAACTGGCTACCGGCAGAGTCTGCAGCCATTTGTTTGACCAATTGTCTACTATAACCGGGTTTTGTCAAAGCCCATTCCGAAATAATATAAATATAAAGAAGGATATAGGAAAAAAATGAATAAATTATTAGAATTCAATGTATTTTCCTGTAAAAAGTTACAAAATTGTATGTAAAATAAAAATTAAAAATAAAGTCCCTTAAAAAATGTTAAATTGACTCGATATAATAGTCGCGTGAAAAAGGTTGCCTTTATATTACAGTCCCTTGAAAACGGTTGCCTCGATATTATAGTCCCTTAAAAATGGTAAAGTTGACTCGATATACTAGTCCCTTGAAAAAGGTTGTCTTAAAATACTAGTCTCTTGAAAAAGGTTGCCTTGATAAATTGTCCATTCAAGAAGGTTCCCTCGATATAATAGTCCCATGGAGAAGGTTGTCTCGATATAATAGTCCCTTTAAAAAGGTTGTCCCGATATAATAGTCATTTGAAAAATGTTGCGTCGATATGATAGTCCTTTGTATAAAGTTGCCACGATATAATAAGTAATTGAAAAATGTTGCCTCGATATACCAGCCCTTTGAAAAATGTTGCCTCGATATAACAGTCACTTGAAAAAGGTTGACTTAGTATAATAGTCCTTTGAAAATAGTTGCCTCGAAATAATAGTCTCGGGAAAGAGGTTGTCTCGATATAATAGTCCGTATAGAAAGGTTGTCTCGATATAATAGCCCCTTGATAAATGTTGTCTGGATATACTAGTCCCTTGGAAAAGGTTGTCTCGAGATTATAGTCCCTTGAAATAGGTTGCTTCAAAAATAATTTTTTTTGAAAAATGTTGCTTTGCTATAATAATCCTTTGAAAAAGATTGCCGCGATATACTAGTCCGTTGAAAATTGTTGCCTCGATATAATAGTTTTTGGATAATGTTGTCTCGATATAATACTCATTTGTATAAAGTTGCCACGATATAATAATCCCTTGAAAAATGTTGTCATATAACAGTCTATTGAAAAAGGTTCCTTCGATATAATAGTCCCCTGAATAATGTTGCCTTAATATAATTGTCTTTTGGAAAAGGTTGCCTCGATATAACAATCCCTTGAAAAAGGTTGCCTCGAGATAATTGTCCCTGAAAAATGTTGCTTCGATATAATTGTCCCTTGAAAAAGGTTGCTTCGATATAATTGTCCCTTGAAAAAGGTTTCAATAAATAGTTCATTGAAAAAGGTTGGCTTGATATAGTAGTCCCTTGAAAAGGTTGTCTCGATATTATAGTTCTTTGAAAAGGTTGCCTCGATATACTAGTCCCTAGAACAAGGTTGCATCAATATAAATACTCTATTCAAAAGATTGCCTCGATATAACAGTCCCATGAAAAGAGATTGCTTTGATATAATAGTTCCTTGGATAAGGTCGCCTCGATATATATGTTCCGCGTAAAATGTGGCCTCGATATAATAGTCGCGTGAGGAAGGTTGCCTTTATATTATAGTCCCTTGAAAATGGTTGCCTCAATACTATAGTCCCTTAAAAAAAAGGTTAAGTTGACTCGATTTACTAGTCCCTTGAAAAAGGTTGTCTTGAAATACTAGTCTCTTGAAAAATGTTGCCTTGATAAATTTTCCATTAAAGAAGGTTCCCAAGATATAATACACATGGAAATAGTTGTCTCGATATAATAGTCCATTTAAAAAGATTGTCTCGATATAATAGTCATTGAAAAATGTTGTCTCGATATACCAGCCCCTTGAAAAATGTTGACTGGGTATAATAGTGCTTTGAATAAGGTTGGCTTGATACATCAGTCCCTTGAAAATAGTTGCCTCGAAATAAAGTCCCTTGATTGAGGTTGTCTCAATACAATAGTCCCTATAGAAAGTTTGCCTCGATATAATAGCCCTTTGATAAATGTTGTCAGGATATACTAGTCCCTTGGAAAAGGTTGTCTCGATATAATAGTCCCTTGAAAAAAGTTGCTTCGAAATAATTTTTCTTTGAAAAAGGTTCCTTCGCTATAATAATCCTTTGAAAAAGGTTATCTCGATATAATAGTCTCTTGAAAAATGATGCCACGAGATAATTGACCCAATTTGTCTTTGAAAAAGGTTTCCTTGATAAATAGTTCCTTGAAAAAGGTTTCCCTGATATAATAGTCCCTTGAAAAGGTTGTTTTGATATTATAGTCCCTTGAAAATGTTTCCTCGATATAGTCTTTTGAAAAGGTTGCCTCGATATTCTAGTCCCTTGAAAAAGATTGCATCAATATAATACACCATTAAAAAGATTGCCTCGATATGATAGTCCAATGAAAAGATTGCCTTGATATAATAGTCTCGTGAAAAAGGCTGCCTTGATATGACAGTCCCTTTAAAATTGTTGCCTCGATATAATAAGCTTTGAAAAAGGTTGCCTCCATATGACAGATTCGTGAAAAAGGTTACGTCGATATACTAGTCTCTTGAAAAAGATGGTTTAGATGTATTAGTCCCTTGAAAGAGGTTGCCTCGATAAATAGTCACTTGAAAAACGTTATTTCGATACCACAGTCCCTTGAAAAACGTTGCTTCGATATAATGTTTTTTTGAAAAGGGTTCCTTGGTATAATAGTTTGTTGAATAAAATTACCTCAATATAACAATCTTTTGAAAAGGCTGCCCCTTGTAAAAGTTTGCCTCGATATAAAAGTCCCTTGAACAAGGGTTCCTTAATAAATAGTTCATTTAATAAGGTTGCCTCGACATAATAATCCCTTGAAAAAGGTTTCTTCGATATGGTCACTTGAATAAGGTTATTTTGGTACTTCAGTCGTGAAAAACGTTGCTTCGACATAATGGTTCTTTGAAAATTAGTTCCTCGGTATAATAGCCTTTGAATAAAGTTGCCTCGTTAAAACAATCTCTTGAAAAATGTTGCCTCGATATAAGTCCTTTGTAAAAGTTTTCCTTGATATAGTAAAAGTCCCTTGAACAAGGGTTCCTTGATAAATAGTTCATTAACAAGGTTGCCTCGACATAATAATACCTTGAAAAAGGTTTCTTCAATAAATAGTCCATGGATAAAGGTTGCTTCGATATTAATAGTCCCTAAAAAAATGTTGTGTCGATATAATAGTCCCTTGTAAAAGTTTGCCTTGATGTAATAGTCTCTTAAATAAGGCTGCCTCGATATAATAGTCTCTAGAACAAGGTTTCTTGGATATAATAGTCTTTTGAAAAAGATTGTCTCGATATATTAGTCCCTTGAATTAGGATTCCTCCATATAATAGTCCTATGAAAAAGTTCGCCTATATAAAATAGTCCCTTGAATATGGTTGCCTCTCTTTGATAAATTGTCCATTCAAAAAGGTATCCTCGATATAATAGCCCCTTAAAAACAATTGCTTCGATATAATTATCCCTTTTAAAAGGTTGTCTCCATATAACAGTCCCTGCCTCTATAAAATAGCCCCTTGAAAGAGGTTTGCTCGAACCCTGAAAAGATTAACAAAATTCACCCCCTTGTCGCTTGTTCAAATCCCTAATCGGCTTCTTCTATACTCTGTTTCGCTCTGTTTTTCTTGTTTCTGGGATTAGGAGAGAGAGTGAGTGAGCCAAGACTGGGAGATTTCTGCTGTGTGTTTGATTAATGGCGCCCTGTTTCGATGTTGCAGTTTCCAACCTGTTATGTGCTGAGAGGAACTGTGTTTTCGATGATACCGATGATGAGGAATTTGTGGTCGCTCCTTGTTTTCTTACAAGTAGTGAGTTCCTGAGCCGTCGCGGCGGCGATGGATTGCCGTCTATTAGCGATGAATGTTTGATTGAGATGGCTGAGAAGGAAACCCATCACTTGCCTGTTGATGGGTATCTGTTGAAGTTGCATAACGGCGATTTGGATTTTGGGGCTAGAAAACAAGCTGTCGGTTGGATTCAACAGGTGGGTTTTAATTGATTTCTGATTGTTTTACTATTTTTGATTAGAGATTGTTGCTCTCAAGTTATTGAGGTTTTGATTTATTTTATTTTATTTTTTGTTGGTTGATTTTCTAAAGATTATTGTTTGATGTGTTTTAATAATGGATTCTGTTTACAATTATGTTTTATTCTAATTTTGTTGATGTAATAAGGGTGATTACTAATTGGTACGAACTATCACAACAGAAAATGGTCATTATGTGTGCATAGCAAAATATAGCGCTTATCTTTATGGCCAGAGATGTCCATTTTTTTTAACGGATAATATGGCGAAGGAGAATGTATTCCCCATTCTCGATTTCTCGTATCTTGCCTCGTTTTTATATTAGAGAATGAATCTCCGCATATGATGGATTTTGCCTTTCTCGTTTGATAGATATCTCTATTTATGACTCATTAAAAAAAATCAATAAAGATGTCACACTTATATAAAGATGTCTGATAGATAAGTAGGTGACACAACTAGGAGCAACCTCCATCTTAAAAATAAGAAAAATAGGGTTTCTAAAAATATTCATGCTCAATTGAGATATGATATAATTAATTGCATGCTTGAGTACACAATATAATAGATCATTGTAGCGAGTAGTTTAATAATAGACTCTCAGCTAGAGATGTTCATTGGTTAGTCACTGTTGATTTTTGGTGAAAATTAACAGATATATGATCTATCGGATAACTTTAAAATGACACCGAACTGAACAATTAGTCATGTCAACCGGATTGGTATGTTAATTCGTATTATATTTTTAATTTTAAAAAATTACATTTATCATTCAAAATTTTATTGGATTTTTGAATATTTTTTAAAGATCCAAGTTTAAAAGATGACATTAATTGGGTCAATGGTCAGTTAAATCAATTTTTGAGAAGGTATAAACACCTCTATTCTTAGCATATAGAGTGACAATGTAGCATACAGAGGAACCAATTTATTCGAGAAAATAGAAATCACAATCAAACTGGGGGAATTTAATGGGCCTCATCGTCGGCCTTTTTAATTTAGTGGAAGTTGGCCCATATAAATGCAAGTTATGACAGCGAAACCCATTAAGCGTCATTAATGGGAACTTTAAACCAAGCCATTTGTAAAGATAGAAGTTAAGATTTGTAAGAATAAATTACTAAATAAAAAAGAGAAAAGTTTTAAAGAATAAAGAGCTTGTTTCATATCTTATTCATATCTAGTATATGTATTTACTTTTTTTTTACTATAAGTTGGGAAGGTAAATAACAAACCCTCGTAGCACTATAGAGACCTGAATCACCGATCTAATAGATGCAAATGCATATCTAGTGTCAGTTGAACTATGCTCGCTTTGACAATATCTCATCTTATTTACTGAACATAAGAGCTTGCATTACTGTTGAATTCAACCCAAAGTAGTATTGCTTTACCTCATTTGATCGGCGGGAGTTGTTTATACAAAATTTACTACCCTTTTTTCTTTTTCTTGTATCTTTGAAAAACAGTTACATTACTTAATCTTTGATTATTGTCAATTAATTTTCTATAATTGATGTCTGTTACGTCATGAATTTAATGATCAAGGTTGTCGGTTCAAATTTTCAATTTTGATATTAAATTATATTAAATAATTAACAAACTAAAAAACAAATATATATATATATATATATATATATAAATAATTGTGGGCAATTTATCTTTCATTTGAAAACTTATCAAAGTAATATATACGAAACATTTTAAAATTTGCCTACATCCCAAAAAAAGACTGGTTCAGTACAATTTCTCTTAATTAAATGCTATCAAATTTTTTAAACCATTGTAATTTTGGCCATTTTTTCTTTTATTTTATATTTAGTTCTTGTCTATTTATGACGTCACTCTGTTACTTTTTATTTTATGCGTATTCTTATAATAGCAAAGCATTATTTCCATATCAATAGACAGTACAGAATGTTTCAGATCATGAGATGATTTTATTTATTTATTTTATTTTATTTTTTGCAATTACATATTAAAGTTAAATACAATCATTTTTATTATTTTTTTTATATAGTTGATTAAATATAAGATATTTTCATTTGATATCAAGATAGAGAAATCCATATGTAATAAGTTAAAAATATGGATTAAAATTAATATTATATTAAATGTATATAGTAACGTATTCTTCCTGATTATATACCAAAAGCATAGTTTTCCAATTTTATATTTAACCTAAACATACGCAAGTTATGATAATAAATACTATTTTTACCCTTTATTTATTCAAAACTCAAATAATATGTTTCGTTAGGTAAAAAATAAAAAATAAAAAATAAGAATAAATTAGTGATTGATGAAACATGTCAAAATGTAGAAGATCCTTTTTCCTTCCTTCCTATTATAGTAACGTATCCTTCCCATTTCCTATAGAGGTGTTTGTTTATGAGTTTTAATTAAGTTTGAGGTGTTAGGTTTTATAAGTACTTGTTTGGGAAGCCAAAAAATGGAGTAAGTGCTCAAATAAGTGCTTCGTAAACACACAAAATAAGTCCACGTCCTTCTAATAAGTGCTTCATAAACCCACAAAATAAGTTGTCCAAATTTTTTTTATTGCAATCACTCTACCAAAACCACCCTACAACACAAGCAATTACTTCGAAATCAACAACAAACCATACAAACAAATAATCATATACAAATCTTTTTTCAAAACCAAGAAACAAACAAATATTTAATTTTAAACTATCAAACAAACGTGCTATTATAATAAAAAATCAAATATATTAAAACAATTTTCTTTCCTGAAGCATGACATTGAGTTTGGGCCTGGCCGAAAATAAGAAAGTTGATGTTGGGCTTATGATGGCCCATTTTACCGTTCTCATCCCAATGGACTTCCTGACAAAAATTTCAGTTCCTCTTTACTTCTTTTCTCAAGTTGACGGTCAATAATATATCTCTTGCACAATTCAATCACGTTTAACTTCGCAACAAGTTAAGATAAAGTATAATTTTAGTCAAAATAGTTTGATGAAAGTTATTAGTCTCTATAAATTAAATTTTAAAATTTTAATTTTAATGATTTGGAAAATTTATGGTTTAGTTCTTATAATTAAAAAAAAAAAAAATTAAACTATAAAATTTGATAAAATATACAAAAAAGAGTATGACATTTATAATAGACGATGAATAAAATACGAAAAAATTAGTTATTTTTGTGTTTGATGATGTGAGTGAGATAAGTAATTAATTAGACTAAAAAAACACATCATTCATGTATCTAACATATACGTACTTAATTTGCTTATGATTTACCAATAAAATGGACTATATTTTAGATTTTATCAAACAATAACAACTAAATTTTGCTTTCTCTAATTATAAAAGATCATTCAATTCTATATTTATCTAAACTATAGATAATAAATTTTATACTTATCTACACTATTGAAATTAAAATATAGATTTTTAAATCATAAAAATTAAATTCTAACTATTTTATCTTTTTTCACTCCAAATAGTTTCAATTGGATGATAATAATTTAATTTAATTTTTTATAATGGAAATGCGTAACAATTTTTTTGGAATTGTTACGGTAAATATAAGTTGAATACTCATAAATTGTGCCGAGCATAGCTCCACTAGTATTAAAAATGTATTTATGGGTGTATAAATTAACCATCAACTCGAAGAATTCGGACTATCCAACTCAAATCATATGAGTAGGGTTGAGAAAATTTTCGTTTTGGGTTGGTTTGTAAAAATGGAGAACCAAATTTTCGGTTCGTTTCCGGTTGGTATACTTTTGGTTTGGTTCAACCCGAACCGAACTGAAATATACATATATAGTGTCAAAATAATAATGAAAAGCGTTCATGGTGGAGTGATAGGGCAGCCAATTTTTGGTCCATGAGACTATATTTCAGCTCTTTAATCATGCAAGTGACCTGTCTAGTTAGTATGACAATGTATATGATAATTAAAAAAAAAAATTCGATGAACCAACCCGAGCCTAACCCGAAAATGTATATAATGGTTGGGTTGGTTTGGGTTATCTTTTAACTTGATTGAGTTTGGTTTAATCTCAAAATTTTGAGCTGGGTTAAAATCTCCTCAAACCCAAACTATGGTTTGTTCTAGATATACTAACATTTGCTCGATCTATGTTCAAGTCGTCGCCCCATTTTGTAACTTAAAAAGAAAAAAAAAAAAAAAAAAACTTAGCAACTGTCGGATTTATGAACATGCAAAAATTAAATTAGTGCGTGTTGGGAAATAGACTGAAACCATCGAACAACACGAAACCCACAGCACAACCAAGTCTCGGGCCTACGATCAAGAAGAAGAAGAAGAAACGCAGAGCAGATATCCAAAAGCCGCCGATAATGAGTGGCGCCGCTCATCTCAAGTCCTCCGGCTCTGAATTCGACTTGGATCGCCCCAATATCGAAGATTACTTGCCTTCCGGATCCTCCATCCAAGAACCCACCGGCAAGCTCCGTCTGTAATCTCCCTTTCTCTATCATTTTTCTTCAATTTCATAGCGTCTCCAGTTTCTCAAGTGGTTTGATTGAGTTTTTTTTTCGAGTGGTTTAATGAGCGTATGAACTTGTTTCTAGGCGTGATTTGCTTGATATTTCACCTACCCTTACTGAGGCTGCTGGTGCTATTGTTGATGTCAGTTTTCCATTCTCACTTGTTTTCGATTTCTCCGTCATTTTCATTCATGGCGAATGTGGTGTTGTTTTGGGCTAATTGTTTGTTCCATTTTCGTTCTGGAAGTTAATTCTCTCGGAGCTGAAAGTTCCCTTCGATTTATCTTATAAACTTGTTGCTGTTTTATCTGTCATTTGATTCTCTGACGATGAATGCTTAGGATTCCTTCACTCGGTGTTTCAAATCTAACCCACCTGAGCCATGGAATTGGAATATCTATTTGTTCCCTTTGTGGTGCTGTGGAGTTGTGATTCGATATCTGATTCTCTTCCCGGCGAGGTTAGCTTATTTCAATATTTAAACGTTTTCACTCCCCGCATTGATCTGAAGATGGAATGAAATGACATGGTTACTTTCATTTATTTGTCTGAGATTTGATGAGATAATGGTGCAGGGTTCTCGTATTGACTATAGGATGGATAATATTCCTTTCAACATTCATTCCAGTGAATCTACTTCTGAAAGGGCATGATAAGTTGAGAACTAAGTTAGAGGTGTGAATGTTCAATTGACTTATTTTACATCTTGTTTGCCTATTCTTTAATTTTCCCCATTATGTGTTTTAATTATATATCTTGTGGCGCTGTGTTCGCTCAATAGATTAGACACTTTTTAACATCCTAAAGATCAATGGTTCGATATCCTCCCTCTGTAATGGTTGAACTCAAAATTTCTTGCCTAACAATGCATTTATCTGTTCTTATTAGCATGATTGTTAAGAACTCTGTGTGTGTAAACTGTAATGATAATATATTTCTTTGTTAGAGGTTTTTGGTGGAGTTGATTTGCAGCTTCTTTGTTGCATCTTGGACTGGAGTTGTCAGGTATCATGGGCCTCGGCCTAGCATCAGACCAAAACAGGTATTTGGGATAGAGTATTTTCCCTTTTCGAGATGTTAAGAACCTAAGCATCATTCTCAGTGTTATATTGTTTTTCTTCTCATTCCTGATTGATTAGGTTTTTGTGGCCAACCACACTTCCATGATTGATTTCATAGTCTTGGAGCAAATGACTGCCTTTGCTGTTATTATGCAAAAACATCCTGGGTGGGTTGGTGAGTGTATTTATTATGTAAAGTATATAAAACGAAGATTTAGATTGTAGGAATAAATCTAGAGTAAGTAATTGAAGCTTGAGAGAATCACTTTTGCTATTAATTAAATGTATTTGCCTCCATTCCGTTTACAGTTGGGAACAGTGGACAAAATGAATAATCTGAGAAGGCCATATAATGATTATCATATTGTAACTTACTTTATGTTTTATGTTGTTGAAGGACTGTTGCAAAGCACTATATTGGAGAGTATAGGATGTATATGGTTCAACCGTACAGAGTTGAAGGACCGTGAAGTTGTAGCAAAGAAGTAAGTGTCATTCACCGATGATTGTACAATTAGATCACAAGAATTACAAATAAATACTAGATGTTAGTGAAATGCTTAGCGAAATTTTTCTCTTTTAGATTAAATGACCATGTTCAAGGGGCTGACAAGAATCCTCTTCTCATATTTCCCGAAGGAACTTGTGTAAACAATCACTACTCTGTTATGTTCAAGAAGGTATTGCTTTTATACTACTTAAACTTGCTGCCACGGCTTTACCATAATTAGTAACCTTAATATTTGAAGTGCATTAAGGCCAATAGACTATTTATCAGTCTAGTTCTGGCTTTAATTAGTATGTTGAGGCTTATTTTATTTATTTGGTTTACTAAATGATTTCAGGGTGCATTTGAACTTGGCTGCTCTGTTTGCCCAATTGCAATCAAGTACAACAAAATTTTTGTTGATGCTTTTTGGAACAGCAGGAAGTAAGGAGCTTTTTGTGGAGGAATGTTACATGTGTTATTTAATTAGTTATTTAAATAGAAACTTAACTCCTGTTTTATAGCCAAGGTAAGAGAGACAGAAACACTTGGTCAAGTTTATAAAATATGTTTGACAGATTTGCTTAGAAAACTTAAAAAACATAAACCTCATAAGTATTTTGTTGTTTTTTACAGTTATCTTCGTGTGCATTAATAAGATGTCCCGTTTGTGCTTAATAAGATATCATTCAAATTGAAT
Source organism: Cyclanthera cordifolia (assembly GCA_037832605.1). Classification (NCBI taxonomy): domain Eukaryota; kingdom Viridiplantae; phylum Streptophyta; class Magnoliopsida; order Cucurbitales; family Cucurbitaceae; genus Cyclanthera; species Cyclanthera cordifolia. The sequence goes on along the minus strand of JBBMEG010000001.1, from coordinate 6,844,947 downwards.
CATGCATAAACAGAAAATATCATTCTATGTAGCCTTAAGAAAATCAAATTCAAATTACAAAAGGAAAAGAAGTGGAATGAAATGAAAAGTTAATACCAGACTAAAGAAACAAAAAATGTGGATAGCTTGGCTAATATTCTTATGCTTCATAGAAAGTGAGTTGATTCCGATGATATTTTTTGCACTGCAATAGAGTTTTCCATGATTATAAGTTGTAGACATGTTTAGCCGTATGTGGCTAATGAAGCAAATATTCTGAAGTAACTCTGTCCCTCTGAACTTTTTTTTTGGCAAGAATGATAATTTGATTGACATATAGAATCTGCCAAAATGTAATCTATGTGCCATAAACTATTTTTAATAAGAAAGTTTAGGCTATGGTGGTATTGCTCCATTTGTTTCTGCATAACTTTATCAGGTATTTGTAGACATGTTTAGCCGTATGTGGCTAATGAAGCAAATATTCTGAAGTAACTCTGTCCCTCTGAACTTTTTTTTTGGCAAGAATGATAATTTGATTGACATATAGAATCTGCCAAAATGTAATCTATGTGCCATAAACTATTTTTAATAAGAAAGTTTAGGCTATGGTGGTATTGCTCCATTTGTTTCTGCATAACTTTATCAGGTATTTAGGTGTGTTGTACGTTAGCATGGAATTGGTTATACCAGTAGATGATTCCCAGACCGTGCTCATTTTTTCAGGCAGTCGTTCACCATGCATCTGCTGCAGCTTATGACCTCTTGGGCTGTTGTTTGTGATGTTTGGTACTTGGAGCCCCAAGTTTTGAAGCCTGGAGAGACTCCGATCGAATTTGCAGAGAGGTAATGACATAGCATTGCATTTCAGTCTATGACGGCCACTTATTTAGGAATTAATTTCCTACTACTACGGATTTCCTTGACATCCACATGTTGTAGGGTCAAGTTATATATCTCGTGAGAATAGTTGAAAAGCGTGCAAGATGGCTCCGAGACTCGAGGATATATAAAAAAAACCATGATTACCACTTGTGATGTCATAGCATCAGATCTTCTTTCCATTAACGTTGATCCTTGTACTAGCCTTAGGCTCTAATTTTGTGTTGCTTATAACAGGGTCAGGGGCATAATATGCGCTCGAGCAGGTCTTAAGAAGGTCCCATGGGATGGATATTTGAAGCACTCTCTCCCAAGCCCGAAATACCGTGAACGAATGTAAGCCTCCTCTCTTCTGATATCTTCTTTTGCCGATTTCCAATGTCCTACAAGACTGCTTACATCGCTTGGTTTATTATCCTCAGGCAACAAAGCTTCGCGGAGTCTGTGCTGCAGCTATTGGAAACCAAGTGATGCCCGTCAGTATCTAGTTTTAAAATTGTATTGCCCTCGGATACTTGCTAGGTTCCTGCGCTGAGCCTAGTTATTGGGTTAGAGTTCATTCGAATAACTGTCGAGGATGCACTCGAGGTGAGTTGGAATCTTCATTCGGGAATGGAATCATGTAGTTTTTGACTGCGTAGTTATTTGTTTGACGTAAATTGAACGCCATGGCTTGCTGTGTTTTATGAGCTTCTTTGTTTGGCTCTGCATGAAGCCTAAATTTTGTTGTTATATCTATGTTTGGAAGTACTGAAATATGTTTTTGTTAGTTCAGTTATATATATATACATACATATATGGGTATATATATATATATATACATATATGGGTATATATGTGTGTATATATATGTATGTATGTATGTATATGTGTGTATATATATGTATGTATGTATAAATCCGTTTCACCACTTTTTTTTTTTTTTAATTCAAAAAGGTTTATACTTTTTGGTCACTAAATCATACATAATGCCACAAATTAATCCTTTTCCATATTTAGAAATTGGATGACACTTTTGTAAAAGAAATAAGATCTTGCAAATTATTTTTGGACAAAGAGGAGAAGAGACAAAAGTTGATCTATGTGATGTAAATTATTTTTATTTTTTTATTATAAAAAAATTGAAGATAATTAATATAATAGTTATAGTTGATTGGAAAAGAAAAAGGAAAAAAGAAAAAAAAAAGTATTGCACTACGCGTTGAGTTAGGATGGATTAGTATCCTAACCTATTCTAACTCGGCCCCCAAACACGCTCTATGAGAATAGGGTAGCAAGAGAAGTAGCAGGAAAGACTTGAAGACAAAATTGGAAGGGCAGTGACGGTTTTATCAAGAGGAAGATCAAAAATTAAAAAATAAAGAAATTTTTGATCCGTTTATATTTTGTTTTATGTTTCAATATCAGATATTTTCACGTGTAATATTTCTCAATTTTGATTTTCGAGAGATATTAAAATTGTTAATTACATGATATTAAAATGGTCAATTACATTATTTCAAAAAAAAAAAGAGAAAAGTTAATTACATAATATTATATTAACTAAAATAATAATTAGACTGCAAAGTGTGGAGTAATCATCATGAATATTGATGGTCAATAGATCACGTTTAATTGTAACATTTACATGCCGAAGCAAACATAGTTCAGCTGACATTAGCGATGTAATAACATTGATTGTGAGTCATCTATATAGAGTTTGTTGTTCCCCTAACTTTTACTCAAAAAAAAAAAAATGTAACACTTATATAAAGGATAAGTATATTTAAATTTTGATTTTAATCATTTAAAATAATCAATAATTTATAATTACTCAAAATAATAATATATATATATATATATATTTTTTTGAGATTCAAGAATTAGGAAATTCGATCGATAACCTCATAATCTTTGCGTATACATATATGTCGTTGAACTACTGATGTCTTGGCGTAAGTCTATAATTTTACATTCAAAGACAATCCAAGCTAATTTTATTGAAAATAAATAAATAAATAATGTGATTTGAGTTAGGACAATTGCTTCTAAAAATACCCAAAATTAATTAAAAGAATAAATAAGAAACCCAAAATCTGAATAGAAGGAGAATATCAATTCGCAATTAGCGTCCATATCAAGAAACCTAGAACTAACGCAACCTTCATTCTTATAATTTCTCTGCAAAATTCAGAGTCGTTCTTAAGCGGAGGAAAGTTTGGTCTCTGTCGTCTCTTTCCCGGCGGTAGATTTGAAGGTTATGAGTAGGAGAGCGGTTTTCGAAATCGTGGCGAAGCCATTCGTCGATTTTTATCACAGCACACTCAACTTCAATCCAGCCTGACTTGCTGAACTCTACCAGAAAAATTCCATGTTGACGTTTGAAGGTGGGAAGATCCAAGGCACATAGGATATTGTCGCCAAACTCACTAGCCTTCCACATTACTGGCACTCTGTTAGAACAGTCAATTGCCAGCCTACCGGCGACAGTGGTGGCATCACCGGTGGCTTTCTTGTCTTCATCACTGGAAATCTTCAAGTTGACAGAGAAAGACATGCTTTCGAATTCACTCAGGTAATGCGTTTGCCTTGTGTGTTATTGATGTTGAATTTTGTGATTTATCTTCGTTTGGATCTAGTGTTCTCTTTGACTTAGCCTATAGATCTTTGTTAGAGATTTGACTGCCTTGATCGATCAATCTATGTTGTGATTCTATAATTCATGCGTTTATGCATTTGATTTTTCATTTAAGTTTTGAGTTATAATTTCCGTGGTATTTGCTCATGTAGATCTAGGGCTTTTCGTCTAAAAAGTTGGTGCTAAACTGCTACTTAAATGGTTGGTTGTTTTTATTCGTGGGAATTTGTAAGATGAATAAGAGTTTCTCGTACCTCGTGTTTTTCTTCCTAGTATATATGCATCGGATGACATCCTTGGCTTATTACGGTAGCATCTTTGACATGAAGTTATGATGCATTGAATATGAGATCATGATCAATGTTTATCACATAGTATGAGATTTCATAATCAACTGGTAATTACGAACGGAATAACTCGTCCTATTTTATAAAAATGAGAAGGTTTCGTCACTTTTCTAAGGTGAGATCCTGAATGACAACTCTTAGATATAAGTTTATGTGGGAATGTCAGAACAGTATATACGTATATCTGCATCATTTGTTTTTTCGAATTTATTGTGCTTTCGAGTTCCTTGTGTAATGGGATTTATTTTAGAAAGTGACTCGTGAATATGTATTAATTGTGTGTAATATAATGAAATACAAAATAACTTTATGTAGAGAGCTTTTTGGAGGAATTTAGAATTTGTTAATTCATCTTCAAGAGGGAAAAAGAGGGCTCAGTTTTAAATAGTTAACAACATCATGAATTTTAGGCTAAATTTGGAAAATTTACTTCTTGTTACCTCTGAATCTATATGTTTTGTAGATTTTTACTTGTATACTGGATACCAGTTATGCTGTTATATTTCAATAACCAAAAATTTATCTTTGTCTAAACAAATTTGAGAAAAGTAATTTTGCTCATTGACATTTTCCAATTGACTATGCCCAGTCTTTCAGGTTTTGAAAGGTGCATTCATTCGAAGCGTGAGATAAGTTTTTTAAGATATTAAAATGTCTTGAATCATTTATGTGTATTTATAGATCATTCTTGATTTATTTCATTTCTTTTTATGAAATGAAGGTTTATAGTTGAATTTATGTATGTTTTATATATTTTCCTAAGTTAAACTTCATTTCTTTTCATGAAATAAAGACTGATATTTGAATTTTATGTTTTTTTCATAATTATTCTTAGTTAAAACTTTTTTTCAAACTTTTTTTTTTCTTCATGAAAACTATTTTGATTGTGCATATATTCATTTATATATATATATATATATATATATATATATATTATTTATTTATTTATTTATATAGTGCACCCTAAGTAAAATAGCTTGTGGCTAAGGCTTCATTGCGTTTTATCTTGATTTATGTCCAAAATGAAATAGATATTGGAATTCTTCAATAAGCTATAATTACATACTGATTTTTTATTTGATGTCTAGACAGGCTTATGCTCCTGTAATATTCTCTCTGAATATATTCTCCATCTTTACTATTCTCATTAAATATATTGATCCTAAAAAACTTTTAGGAAATTAGGTTCTAAATAGGCGACCAATATAAATTGAATTCATCATCTTTTAATTTCTTAAGATTTTTTTAGGAGGTGTTTGAATTTGGAGGAGAAAAAGAGGTGAAGTTGGACTTCTTATTTGTTTTTAGTACATCAAGACATCGTCGAACTCTTCCTCGATCTCTCATTAACTTCTCTCCAACATTCTTTCAAACGTCAAATCAAACTTTATATCAAAATTCATTTAAAATCAACATCTTCTCTCCTAACTATAAATCCAAAAAAAAGTTTTCCAGTCTCTTTTATCTAAAATATCAATCGCCAAATAAATACTTCATGTCTTCAAATCATTTCATTTTCACTCCCCTCCCTTTTCTTTCCATTTTCTTTGAGGTATGCCTCAAACTTAAGATCTTGAGGGAGCATACATTTAGAGAAGCTTTAACCCAGACTTAAGATCTTGAGGGAGCATACATTTAGAGAAGCTTTAACCCAGTGTTCCCTTGGGACCCAATCAAAATGGAGCTTTCCTTTAATAATTTTTTTTTTTTAAATGTCAACAAAAAAGAAAGAAAGTTACCTGCGTTCCTTTCTTTTCATGTATTTATCTTTAATTTTTTGTTTAAGCAATAAAAGTGAACTAATAAATCAATAAATAATAAAGGTTTTAATATTTCAAATAATATTAGAAAGTAAAAGGTTCTTTTATTATTTAAATTATTATAATTCATATTAAAATGATGAAAGAATCCAACAAGTTTTGTAATCCTATTCTTTTTATTATAAAATGAACTTTAATTTTTTTTTCTACTCCTGAATGTATGTCAATTCTTCCATTTAACTCGAGTTTGGCATATAATACTATGCTTAATTTAGATATTGTTGCATATATTGAATCAATATTTTGAATAAACTCACGACCTTACAATTTCATTTTAATGGATTGTATCACAATATTTGTTTGATAAATTATCACGTAAATAAATTATTTCAAGGAATGATCATGTTCTTGGGAATTAGTCTTTTTTTTTTATTTAAAAGTTGTTTACAAGGGAAAAAAATTGCAAACCTATGTTCCCATTAGTAAAATATCAACTACCTTAAATCATTGTTATATGGGTTGGTGACGCGTTGATTTCATTGTTTAAAGATAATCTAGTTCACGATCATAGATTCGATTATGAAAATCGATATTTGTAATTCCCTTTTGCCAATTCGTATTAAAAAAAAACTATCTTAAATAATTAAGGAAAAAAAAAAAAAAAGAAAGAGGAGCCAAGTGCTTCTCAAAATACCAAAAATTAATTAAAAGCATAAAAAAACAATTAGAATGAGATTATAAATTACTAAGATTAAAATACTATTTTGGTCTTAAAATTTTACTTTTGTTCAATTTTAGTCTCTAGACTATTCAAAAGTTTAATGTTAGTTTTTAAACTTTTAAGTTTGTTTCATTTTGATCACTCAACTTTTAAAAGTTAAATTTAGTTCATAGCAAGAGTTTAAAATTGTTCCTTACGCTAGAAAATTAAATGAAATTAATTCAATAATATTCATAATTTCAATATAGATAAAGAAAATATGTGCAAATATTTGTAAAGCTTATGGAAAAATATGATATATTAAAAAAGAAAAAATCAAATTGAGATTTTTTTTTTTTTTTGAAAGATTAGGGATTAAAATAGAATTTTTAAAATTTTATGAAATAAAATAAAATAAATTTAAAACTTCATGACTAAAATATAAAATTAGAATTAAACTTTTGTAAGGGCCAGCACTAAAATGAAATAAAAGCGAAAACTCTAGTACCTAAATGATACTTAAACTCATTTCTAATTACTCTCCTTTATCTAGAACCCTCGGTTAACGCGATCGTCTTCATCTTATTCTCTGCAAAACTCAGCAGCGTTGTTCTTAAGCGGACGAAAAAGTTTGGTCTCTGTCATCTCTTTCTCGGCGGCAGACTTGAACGTTGTGAGAACTGTTCACGAAATGGTAGCCAAGAGAGCCGTCGATTTGTATTACAACACCATCCCCCAAATCGAACTGGCCTTGCTGATCATTAGCAGAAAAAAAAAAAAATCCATGTTGACGTTTGAAGGTCAGAAGATCCAAGGCACATCGAATATTGCGCCAAACTCACTAGTCTCCCGCAGTGCCGGCACTACATTAGCACCGTCAATTTCCAGCCTGCCGGCAATAGTGTGGCGTCACTGGTGGCATTCTCGTCTTCGTCTCTGGCAATCTTCAAGTTGCCGGAGAGCAACATGTTTTCAAATTCAATCAGGTAATCCGTTTTCTTATTGAAGATTTTCCACGATTTGCAAGCTTTGTGGTTATTCTTCGTTTTAGGGGTAATCTTCGTTTGGATCATGCGTTCTTTTTTAGGACTGAATCGGTGTCGTGGTTCTATAATTTATGCGTTTATGCACTTGAATAATCATTAAGTTTTGAGTAATTTATGTGGTATTTGTTCATTGTAGATCTAGGGGTTTTCGTCTGAATTTTAGGGTTTAGGGTGTTTTGAAATAACGTGGGAGAAAATTCTAAAAGATACCATATATGATAATTTGTTTCTTATAAACCAAGCAGATCAATGGGAAACTATTTAGCTATGAATTTCAACAATAACAAAAACAAAGAAAAATCGATGGCATGAGCTCAACGCAGTATATGGTAATTAAGGTGTTTCTGAAGTTTTTTGTGCCTGTAACTCGAAAATGAGAATCTAGAACTTGTGCTATACAGTTTTTACTAGAGTATAACAAAGTAGATTAATACCTATATAACAAGAAATGAATATGACACTCATTGGGGGTACCTGGGCTGTCATATAAGGTAGTGCAAATGAAAGTCCATGGGTTTTCATGGAACGAAAGAAATATTATCTGTTCCTTATGGATAAGTATCTAAAGCCGTGTTTGGATTTAGGGATTGATGAGAGGAGATGAGGGGAAGAATTGGAAATAAAGTGATTTTAGAATATGCAGTATTTGTTTGAGAATTGGTGTCTTAGGGTGTGGTTGGATTTAGGGGAGAGGTAGATGAGAGGAAATGGGGGAGAGCAAGCCCTTGTTTGTTTTTAATACATCATAACTTCTCCCCAACTCTTCCTCAACCTCTTCTCAATTTTTCTCCAACATGATATCAAACCTCAAATCAAATTTTATATCAAATAATCTAAAATAAATACATTCTCTCATAAAATACAAGTCATATGTGAAAGGAAGGTGGACCCCACATCCATGAATGAAGAAGAAAAAAAAGGGATTAGGCTGGGAAAGGAACATGTCAATTTAAAGGTTGAGGTTGAACACCTGACGAGTTTGATCCTGAAATTTGTTATTTGACTCTTATTTATTTGAGAACAATTATGCCGTTTATGGTCTCATCCCCAATTCGTACTTAAAAAAAAAAAAAAAAAAAATTTAAGGTCGAAGACCAATCCAATTTCGTGGCATCGCAATTAAGCCCATGGATGGGAAAATGCCTACAATTTTGTTGTATAATATCAATGGGTTAGTTGATAAAGGAGTTTCTATCATGGGATTGAACAAGTATTACCCTCTAAGGCGTCTTCACTCTTCTATAGTACTAGAGCTCTCTTCTTTACATTTGGTGGTTACAAGTACATATTTATGTATTATGTTAGGTGGTTTAACCCCTAAAGTTTGTCGCAACTCAACCTTTATACTGTTGAAAGTTATGAGTTTGTCCTTTATATTAGGCTCTTCCATTCTCATATTTGTCAGCTTGCAGGGTGCTGATATCCCGTGCAGAACTTTTTTGAATTTTAGCTCTGTTAGTTCTTTGATTTAGGTTCGAACTGTGGACCTAGATCAAAATAGTTATATTGTTCCTCTTGTCGTTATTATCCATATGTTCAGAGTGTTTGCTTTATTATTATTATTAATGAATGTTTTTGTGTTTCAATAATAAAAAAAAAAAAGTTGAAATATTATTTTGGTCCCTAGACTTACATGTTTGTTCCATTTTTGTCTCTTAACTTTTAAACGTTCAATGTTGGTCCCTTGATTTTGATGGTCCAATTTTAGTCTCTACATTTTTAAATGTCAAATTTTAGTCCCTTAACTATCAATTAAGTTAGAAAATGGTCCTTCGATTGTACCCTAAAGTTAACCATAGTTTTAAAAAATAAAACCTCCTAACTTTATATCTTTCTCTCTCCTTTATTTCCCAGTTCCATTTTCTCTTTTAGTCTCTCCATTTAGAAAATAAAATTGATCTTTCTTCCTCATTTTTCATAATGTTTGCATTGTTTTTGCATTTGCATTAATTTAAATTTGTTATCTAATCTAATGGCATAGGTAGAGAAATAGATTTAAGAGTGCAATCAGTCGAACCAGAGATAAAACGTAATGGAGTTGCAAAAGAAGAAGCTGTGTAGCCATAGCCAAAGCTCCAGTTCCAAACCCAAACAAAAGACACAATTCAATTTCCAATCCAAATTCCTTTCTTCTTCTTCTTCTTCTTCTTCTTCTTCTTCTTCTTCTTCTTCTTGACGGCCTGACACTTCCAAATGCTTAATGAAGCTTCATTTTAATTGGTCTTCATCCACAATCTCCACACTCTCTGCAAAACCCTCCCGCCTCCAACTCTCTCTCTCTACTTCCTCCTCTAATCCTTCCATTATTTAATCAAATTTGAAATAATAGAAATGTGTAAATACAGTGCAAATGCAAAAGAGAAAGAAAATGGGTGAGGAAGGTGAAGTGAAACGGTTGAATGGGAAATGGAGGAGTGAGATAGATATTCGTTTAGGAGGGAGGAGATTTCATTATTTTTATTTTAAATGCGGTTAACTTTAGGGTTTAGTTAAATGCCTATTTTCAAACTAGAAGATTAATATTGAACATTTGAAAGTTTAAGACTAAAATTGAAAAAACATCAAATTCTAGAAACTAAAATTGAACATTTGAAAGTCAATGAATCAAAATAAAACAAACACGTAAGTCTAGGGATCAAAATAATAGTTTAACCAAAAAAATAAACTAATTAAGTGATTGATACTCTTATTAAAAATAATTTTGAGCTAAACTAATCAATTATCAACTAACTATGGATTAATTAATTGAAACAACATGCATAATTGATTTTTTTAGTTAAATGGAAATTTTAATTTTAAAATTTTTAAGTTGACTATACTTGTATTAAATTATTGATAGAGACGTTTCTTATCTAGTTGCTGTTAAATTTATTGCTTTAATGACAACTAAGAAAACAAATGATTTATTTTCACATAATGTCGAGACAATTTATTAAATAATAATAAATGTATGTATTATTTTCTTTGTTTTTTTTATTAGACTTTTATTTGTGTTTTTTTTTAAAGACACCCAACTCAAATTGGAAAAGGGTATATTGACACGAAATATCAGGTGAAAATGAATCCTCGTCCTATTTCATTTTTTCCGAAATTTCTCACTGTAATAAAAAGCTTCCTCCATTTCTCTTCAATGGCGGCTTCTACTTTTCTCTTCGATCACATTTGAATTTCTCTCTCTAAAAGTTGATGTCCTTTGCTATGACAGTACCCACTGCTTTCCCAGTACGATTCGACTTTTCCCACTGGTAACTCGATCCGCCATTAATACCCTATCAGAACCTAACTAATGGCTTCCGGAACTGGAGCCATGCTTTTAAGAGTCCTCGTTTTCTCCGTCATCGCCGCTAGTTCCGTCGCACAACCACCGCCGCGGTTCAACTGCAGCTCGATCTCGAAATGCCGATCTCTGATCGACTACATTCCGCCAAACGCCACCACCATCGCTGCCGTGCAGAAGCTCTTCGAGGTCAAGCACCTCCTCTCCTTCCTCGGCGCCAACAACCTCCCGACGAACGCTTCGTCGAGCTCTCCCCTACAGGCGTCTCAAAAGATCAAGATTCCGTTCAACTGCAAGTGCGTAAACGGCACTGGTCTCTCAGATAAGCATCCGGTATACAAAGTGAAGAGCGGCGATAGCCTCGACAAAATCGCGGAAATCACTTTCGCGAAACTCGTAACCTTCCAGCAAATCGCGGCAGCGAATGGAGTTGCGGATCCGAGTAAAATTACGGTAGGACAAAAGCTGTGGATTCCTCTGCCGTGTAGCTGCGACGAAGTGGAGGGGAACAGAGTGGTTCATTACGGACATTTGGTGGAATCTGGAAGCTCTGTATCGGCGATTTCCGAAAGGTTTAATGTATCGGAGGAGACGATCTTGAAGCTGAATGGAATTGTAAATCCGAGAGATCTACAAGCTTCTCAAGTTCTTGATATTCCTCTGAAAGGTTTGTTTCGTCTTTCCTCGTTTCTTAATTTCTTGTTGATTTTAGGCGGAAACGAAATTTGATAATATGTTTGTTTATGACTCTGAACCAATTTAGGGCGAAATTGGATCAGTTTAATCCCTTTCGCTTTGTTTTGCTTAGATTGTTAATCCAATTAGTGCGATTTAGGGTTTCAAGAAAAGTCGATTATTTTTTTCATCCTCAACAAAGGGAAAATAAATAAATAATAATGACAATAAAGTTAAAATACCATAGATATTGAGTTTGTTATTTATTTATTTATTTTTTGATTTTCAATTAGTTCAATTTTAGTCACAATTTTCATGTTTGGTTATTAAAACTAAAAAAAAAAAAAAACTAAAATTGAACTTTACTAGATTTTTTTTTTTGTTAATCTTTCTTTAAAAAATTACCATCTATTTTATGAATTGTAGAAATATATTATATATTTTCTTTACTTCTCTAATTATTTACACTATTGGACCAATTTAAATTATTACTGCTTTTAAGCTTTTCGAAAGTTGAACGCGTTAGAGTTTAAGGATCATAATAAAATAGAATTAAAAATATAAAGATTAAAATTGTACTTTTAAATATCTAAAGATCAAAATAAAACAAGTCTCATAGTTCAAAGACTTAAATAATATTTATTTAGTTTCAAAAAAAAAAAAATGATATTAGTTATTTTTTAAATCATTTATTTATTTTTTTGAAAGAAAAGGAAGAAATGATGGTCCTTAAACTTTGAGTTTTGTTTTTCATTTTGATCTCTAAACTCACAAAAGTCTAATTTTAGTTTATGAATTTCATATTTGTTCCATTTTGATACCTACAACTTTTAAATTTATTTTATTTTGGTCATGAACTTTCTAATGTTCAATTTTAGGTTCTAAATTTTCAAAATTAATTAAAATTGGTTTTTTTGGAATTTTTTTGTTAATTTTCTTTATAAATATACCATTTTTCCTTATAAATTAAAAAATATGTTCACTTATTCTTTACTTAAATTAAAATTACTAACATTGTTGAACCAATTTAAAAAATATATTTTAACTTCAAGTTTATCATATGTACCAATTTTAAGCATTTTTAAAATTCTACGGATTTATATGGAACAAAATTGATAGTTTAGGGACTAAAGTTAGATTTTTGATAGTATAATGTTCAAAATGGAACAAACTTGTAAGTTTAAGTATTAAAATTGAAATTTCAATAATCTATGGTTAAAAAAGGAATAAAAAGTCTAGAGATCAAAATGATATTTTATTAATAAATTAATTAACTGCCAGTTCTTTGATTTTTTTCCTAAAATAACTTTAACTCAATAAACAATGAATAAAAAAAAATGCTGTAAACCTCAAAAACAGAAACTAGGTTATTTTTAAATAACTAAGATTTGAATGAATTATAATTTTCTCTTTTATCCTTATTAGTTTTTTCTATGATTATTATTATTATTATTTTTTATACAACATTTGGTTGGGGAGATTTGAAAGGCTATTCTCTTTCTCTCAGTTGCTATGTGTAACTTTCTTGAGTTGTTTCATATGTTTAGAAAAATTGTATAATTAAAATTTTATATGCATAAATATGTTAGAAGGCAATTCATTTGCCAATTTTTTACTTCGAAGAAAGAACAGTAATTTTTCTATAGCTGATGGATTCAAATCTCCATCTCACATAGATCAGTAAAAATGAAACAAGGAGATCATCACAGCAAGTCAATTCTCCATTAACACTATTATCAAAGAACACTTGCACAATTATCCAAACGAGCTGTTATTTTTCCAGTATGTCTATTGGTCAACCTGAAGACACTTCTATTTTATTTGTACGAAACTCTGTAGCTTCCTCAATGATTTAATGTTGTATGGTATGATCCTAATAGTCAGGATTTGTTTACATATAAAATTTTAATGCATGATATTTGAGTCAATACGTAGTTTGGTAGTTTTAAAAAATTGCTAAACTTCGATGTCACATTGCACTTTGACTTGCAGGTTTTGAGATTAAAGAGAGAAAGAGAGAGAGAGAGAGAGAGAGAGAGAGAGTGCCTTCTTTTTTTTTAGTGAAGAGAGAGAAAATAGACAAAGTCAACCAAAAGAAAAGAGCGACATTTAATTACGAAGACTAGTTAGGGTAGCTGACCCTCTTAGTCCGTTGTTCGAAGAATAAAGCCATAATCTTTTTGTTAAATAGGATTTCCTCTGCTTAATGGATAAGCATTTGTTACCAAAAGGGAAATTCTTTCTCGTCTAAAATTGAAAATTGAGGTGATTGGATTTGCATCAATAGAACCATAAATTTGAAATACAAGGATACGATAAATCTTTTTTACTTTTAAGGCAGTGAATGGAATTCATCCATTCATTCTATCTTATTCAATGGTTAGGTGGTAGAGGAAATGACCTATTGTTCTTTTTTGTTGGTTGATATAATTAAATTTACCTCAACTTAAACATTTGAGTTGATTGGTGGTTTAACATAAATTTATCAAGACATAAGGGTTTTTTCCTTTTTGTTGCGGTGGAGGGATTTAGAAATTGCTTTATTTGTTTATTTATTTGACTTGTCATTAAAAGCTCTTAACTGCTTGTGAGGAAAAACTTTTCTATCTTATCCATAGAGTCATCACTTAAAATTAGATCATTTGTGAGGGTGATGTACACTCCCTTGTTTGGCGCAGTGGTGTGGTGCACCCTCTGTAAATGATGCTTTGAGGGCCTTTATCATATTTTATTAGTTCGATATGACTATAGTTTAGGGTTGGATCATTAGTGTGCTAGTTCTTTTTGCAGTTTTTGTGGGTCTTGTGGCTTGAGACCGTGGGTGTTTGGATGAATAATTGTGGAGTGACTAAAAATGAAGGCTTATTTTAAGTGGTTTTAAAGAAGAAAATATAGTGATAGTACATCTGTATGAAATGTTTAATGAGTGATTATAAAAGCTCGTTTTAAATAACTCCATAAAAGAACTAAACAAATAGCCTTTAGGAGTTTTAGAGAGATTAGTAGGGAGGTCTTGAGAATAGACACTGACTCCGTGTTTAAAGCCTCTCATTATTCTAAATTGGAGATCTTTTTATAGATTTTTTTGACAATACAGGATGAGGAATTGAACCTCTAACCTCCAAATCGCGATTTGATCTGTGCTCATTTTGGCGAAAAATGACGAGATCTTTTTATAGTTAGGTAGCCTTTGGCTCATTTTGTTACGAATTTTTTTAGGTTGTATTCCTTTCCTCTATTCTAAGAGAAAAATTAGGTTTCATTCTTATTGTTAAAAAGAATTCAATTTAATAGTACGTTAAAACAAAAACATGTTATTACACAATATTCATAAACGGTTCCATTATTGGATAAACATTGATTTTACCTTAAAATCAATTAACAATGAGAAGATTTGACTTTTGCCTCTTATGTGAAGGTTTCTTCATCTTTTCGACGTAGGATCCTCAACATCCACCAGCCGTGTTTTTTTCCAATGCTGAATAGCTATCTCCTGTATAACTAAAGTCTTTAAAACATTCACAGTACTCGCTATGTTTTCCTTTTTAATTGGTAACAGTTTTGTCGTCTAATATCTTGCCATTGTTCATGATCATCATACAAACACTATTATCTTCATCAATATGCTAGAATATTACGCCACTCATTCAGCAATAGAGATAGGAAAATGTTTGCTGAGTCGATTAGCAGTTCAACAAAGATACACTTCTCTTCATTAGTATCACTGGGAACTTTTTATTTTTGTTGATAAATGCCATTATCTTGAAAGTTACCTGATATGAAATCTATCTGCAGCTTGTTCATCTGTGATCAGGCAAGAGTCCTTAGACTCCCCGTTCCTTCTCTCCAACGACACATATGATTACACGGCGAACAATTGTGTGTTGTGTGAATGTGATGCTGCAAAAAACTGGGTGTAAGTGGTGTCATACTGAATAATTTGTTCTTTGAGAACTTATTTGCTTAGAATTGATGGTGAGCTTACTTTCTTGTGGGGTTTTTTTTTTAGTCTTGACTGTAAGCTCTCACAGCTGAAGCCATCCTCACTGAAATCATCAAATTGGTCAACATGCCCAGCCATGCAATGTGAAGGTAGCAGTTTGCTCCTTGGTAACTCAACTGTTTCTGGTTGCATCACCACTACATGTGCCTATGCTGGTTTCTCTAATCAAACCATCTTCACAAATATTTCCACTCTGAGCACTTGCCCTGGACCTGAAGGTGAGCTACAAACTTTGACTCTACTTAAAATCATTTTGGATTTTACAATCCTTGGTGGTGATGCTATTTCTTCTGTTCTAGCTAAAAGTACTACCCTACTCAAAATCATATCTTTGAGAGTAACATGAAAGTAATATTGAAAAAGTCAAAGTGGAAGAAGGTGGAAGGGTTAGGGATTTGTTTTCCAATTGTTTGGTGGGATGGGTAAATGGATCTCTCTCAAACACAAACCACTTGGTGTCTCCAAAAGGCAGCCTCGTTGGCTGAAACTTGGGGCTTTCAAGACATGCTTCTTTCGAGGTTTTAGGTTCAAGGTCCACGAGTGAGTTTATTTGTAAAATCTGAAGTTATCTCGGTTCGAGCCTTAGAACTGACGCGAGTGCTCACGAGTATAGTAGAGCGAAGCTACAACTTCTTGTTTTCAATCAAAAACACAAAATGAAAGAATACACGAGCAAACACGCTACTCCATGTTTTTTAATATAAAGAACAGAACTTTCAGTTAAAAAAAAATGAAAGAATACATGAGCAAACACGTGGATTTTATTTTAAACACACCTCTTAGTGTTGAATCTGACTGTTTCCTATCATGTACAAGCAGATAACCAAAACGACGCGTTGCGGATGGGCTCACGAGGTCTGAGATTGGTCTATCTTGTTGTCTTTATGCATCTACTGAGTTTTGGTCTTCTCCACATTCAGTGAGAAGTATAACTTCCTTCTCTCTTTGTATTTATATCACTAAATAGTTATCTTTTAGTTTGTTTTTTATTTTATTTTTTTATTTTTTTTATCGTTAATATATCGAGTTGAAATAAATCTCTTGGGGGATGGATGAACTAGATTAGAAGAGATTGTTGGCTGTGAATTTGAGTTTGATCTGTAATGTCTTGAACAGTTTTTAGTGTGAAGTTGTTTGATTGTAAGTTGTTGTACTAATCATATTGTGATAAGAATCTTGTTTTAGGAAATTAGGAATAAGTTCAATGATTATGCATTTGGTTGATTTTGTTTATCAGAATTGTGTTTGGATTCTGCAATCATTTCTAAAAACAACATTTTAAAGTTTTCAGTGTATGGATGTTAAATTATCAAATTTTAAAGTGCATATTATGTATAAAACGTCTGAGATATACAACTTTCATCACTTTTTTTTTTTTTTTTTTTGTTAAATAACGGTTAAATAACTATCAACTTTGCTATTTTTACTTAGATAAATAATATAATGTTGACTAAATTAATTTTAGTTTTTGAGTTATGGAGACATTCAGTGAGTGTTGAACCCGAGCCTGGAGGGAGCATATCTCTTAAGTCCAAATTTTCAACCAACTGTGCTGCCCTTGAGACAAATGGTCTATCTTATTAGTTCACGTTCTTTATTAATACATTACAAATATATATATATATATATATATATATATATATATATATATATATATCAATATATTCTATATACAATTGT
>JBBMEG010000001.1:6763207-6815548 GCA_037832605.1 Cyclanthera cordifolia | reverse complement strand
TATATATATCAATATATTCTATATACAATTGTGTTGAACTTTCAAATATTGGAGCTCGAGAATGAAAAAAAATCAACAAAAGTTATAAAATTATGACTTATAACTCTTACGGTTGGATTGGATAATCCAAGGATAGTTGGGTTGATTTTTTTTTCTACAACATACTCAAAAATATATGAGAGGTTTGGATTAAGTATCTATAAGAATAACTAGGAGTATTAAATATTCACAAAATAGTTAGAACGAAACGTGTTTTTGATTGTAACCATTACTTTTAATACTCAAAATAAGTTCTTATTCTAAATGTTTTTAAAAGATACATTCAGACAAGTTTTTTAGTGTAATCATTGCTTTAAAATATTCAAAATAAATTTGATTAATACTTTTAAAAACTATATCAAAACAAGTTTTTTCCTCATCATTACTGATATTACTTTTAAATACTCGAAATAAATTTTGTTTCTAAATATTAATGGTTAAAACACTAGAAAATTACATTTTACCATCATTACTTCTAAATACTCAAATTAAATCATTATTCTAAATACTAATTATAAATATTTTTAAAATCTGGATTTAAATATAGAACATATAAAAAAAATGTAGCTAAAAATAATAATTTGTTGCCACGTAACATGACAAGGAATGGGACGGCTGCTCTGGCAGTCAAGTACCTTCAACTGATTTTTGTTTAGAGGTTTCCTTTCACTTTTCTTCCACTTTGACGCCATTTTCTTTTTCTGCGCTTTCGCGCTTCCACTTGAAATTAAAAATTGGTGTTCGTTTTCCTCATCTTCAATGGAATCCTCCTTCTGAAACCCTAACTCGATTTAGGCTACTGTTTCTCTACTCTCACTACATGTATCTGATCCAGTCTTTCTAGATATTCGTACTGTCTTAATTCTTCCCCTTTCCTTGCTGTTGTGCACTTGCTGTAATCTTCATTAATTCTTCTTTCTTTTTGTGGATTCTGTTTTCGTTTTTCGTTTTATGTTTTGTAGTTCTTGCTCTGTTTTTCTTATTCGCTTCGAATTCTTATTGCTTATGAATTTTACTATGTGTGTTGATTTGTAATTGGAAACGTTTCTAGTAATTTGTTTCGATTGGACTTTTGTTGAAAAGTTTTTTATTCCCATAAAAAAGGCGGTGTGATGAAGATTATGTGAATGGGATGAACATGAAGGGTTTCTTTTTCCGTTAGTTGTTATAAATTCTGAGTTAATGATATTTACGCACCAATTTGCAGAACTTCAATTGGAAATGGCTTGTCAAGTCTGTGACGGGACAGTTTCTAGTGGTGTGGGTCGAATAGAAGGAAAACAGAAAGTACTTAGTGGCAAGACGTGGTCATTTTTAACATTGAAGCGTAGGGCTGTTCCTGTTACTTCCTATGTTAGTAGCAAGGTTTTAAGTAATCGAAATGGAGTCAGAGATTGGGGTGCGTTTTCTAGACGCAATGACCCGTTCAATTCACCTGGTGTACATCAAAGAAATGCTGGTTTTATTGTGGCTAAGTTGAGATCAGATTGTGAGGTGGATTCCTCTGATGTGGATGATAGTTTGTGTGTAGAAGAAGATGATGCCATTTCAAGGGATTGGAATAGCGCAGCGTAAGAATTCAAGAATACTTTCTCGTTAGCTGAGTTTTCATAGATTAATTTTTAGGTTTCTTTTTTGCATTTGTTTGTAAGTTTGTAAGAATTGGTTGACTTTTTCTTACTTTCATGCAGGCAGTGGAAAGAACTTCCCCACTATCAGCAAACCTCTGGATGTTAAGCGTGAGCTTTTAGTTCTATGTGCGCCTGCAATTGCTGGACAAGCTATTGAACCTTTTGTACAGCTTATGGAGACTGCTTACATTGGAAGATTAGGCATGTATCTTCGGATGTACCAATACTCTTTAGTTTTATTTTTCATTTTACAGAACTTTCCGATTCTTTTGTTTTATTATTTCCTTGTCCTGTTAGATTCTTGTCAGTAGAGGTCAGTGTAAATTTGTGCTCAATTTAGTCTGCTTCTTTTTGTTATATTTATTTTTCTTTGCCTGTTTTCTTGGTTTGATTTTTTTTTTTTTTTTTTTTTTTGTATATTTAATTCATGTTATTTAATTTCATACTAATAATTGTGATCCCAACTTATTTTGAAGTGGACCGATGTGAAGTTGTACAGTTGTGTGAACAAACTAAGTTTGAAGTGGCCAAGTCCTCATTTGATAACCCCTTTCTTTTAGAAAATTTGCTTGTTTTATTGTTAATTCTCTATATAAGTTTTTTTTTTTTTAGTTTTCAAAAATCGGCTTAGATTTCAAAAACATAGATACAACTGTTAAGCTTCGAGCTTTTTTAATTTTTTTACTTAATTTATCTATGGAGCTGTTCGGCTTCAAGCTTGATGGGAATTCGTGGAACCTGAATACTAACAACCTTCTGTACTCATTTGGAATAGGTTTAATTGATTGGGAATGTAAGTTGTATTAATCTTCTGTTTTTTTTTCTTCCACCAGCTGAAGTGAGCTATTTCTGCAATGCAGTGTTTTCTAGAGTTTTCATATTCGTTCATTTTCAACATTTGTGCAGGTGCTTTGGAGCTGGCTTCAGCGGGTGTTTCTATAAACATATTTAACTACATATCAAAGGTTTTTAATATACCTTTACTGAGTGTAGCTACTTCTTTTGTTGCTGAGGATATTTCAAAGCAGGCAATTGAAGATCCTTCATCAGGTTGTTTGATGTAAAACAGTTGCACAGCTATCTGAGAGTGTTACACTTAAGGGTCTTTTGCCTTCCGAACTTATATTTTGACATTAATTTTTCATGCAAGTAGATTTCTTAGAAAGCTTTACTGATGGAAAACTAGCAGACCGTTCATATGAGAGAAAGCAGCTATCTTCAGTTTCTACAGCCCTATTGTTGGCAGTTGGGATTGGGCTTTTTGAGGCTTTGGCATTGTATTTTGGATCTGGTGTATTTCTTAATATAATGGGCATTTCTTCAGTAAGTACAATTGGAAGCCAGTTTATGTGATGCCTTGATTGGCTAATTTATATTTACATTTACCTTTGCTCCCTCACTTATGTTATTGAAATATTGTTGGAGCTGATAGTGTAAATTCATTAGGAAAATATATTTTTCGTTGTACTACTATTAAGACTTCTATCTCTATCATCTCTTGAATATGTTGGTTCATTTTGTTAACAGGAGTCGTCCTTGCGCATTCCCGCCCAACAATTTCTCACACTTCGTGCTCTTGGTGCTCCTGCTGTTGTTCTTTATTTGACCCTTCAAGGAGTTTTTCGGGGTTTTAAAGATACTAAAACTCCTGTTCTCTGTCTAGGCACGCATCTAGTCAAGAAACCTAGAATTATATCAATGGTGGAATTTATTTTTAATCAAATTTTCTTTTCCTATCCTTACTTATCTTTCTGCTTGAATTTGTATTCTTCATTCACAGGAATTGGAAATTTGCTAGCTGTCTGTCTTTTTCCAATGTTAATATATTATTTTCAATTGGGTGCAACTGGAGCTGCAATTTCTTCTGTTGTGTCTCAGTATGTTCACTACTAATCGATCTTCTTCCTTTATTTTTTTTTAGGTAAAACACCATTTTGGTCTTGAACTTTTACCTTTGTTCTATTTTGGTCCCTAAACTTTCAAAAGTTCAATTTTAGTCCTTGAACTTTTAGATTTATTTCATTTTGGTCCCTAAACATTCAAATGTCTAAATTTAGTTTCTAAACTTTGAAAAAAACTTAAAATTAGTCCCTAAAGTAAATTTGAAGTCTATGTTAATTGAAATTGGTTCAATAATATTAATAATTTGAATTCAATCAAGAATAAAATGTGAAAATATTTTTAAAATTTATAGTGGAAAATTATCATTTTCTTAATGAAAAAAAAAAAAGAAAAAAAAAAAAAGACCAATTTTAAGTTTTTTTTTAAAGTCTAAAGATCGAAACGAAACAAATCTCACAGTTTGGAAACTAAAATTGAACTTTTGAAAGTTTAGAGACTAAAATTGAACTTTTTAAAGTTCAATGACGAAAATGGAATAAAGATGAAAGTTGAAAGAACAAAATAGTATTTTACCCTTATCATTTTTTTTTTATCATAGCCTCCAAACTTATCCACCAGTCTATGTTTCAGATACGTTATTGCCTTCTTGATGCTATGGTTTCTCAATAAAAGAGCTTTACTATTGCCGCCAAAGTTTGGTGCATTGCAATTTGGCGCATACATGAAATCTGGTAATTTTAGAATGTTTATTTCTTGTACTTCAACATAATCTTTTCATCATGCTTTAGTCCACAAAGCAGTTATGGGGACGGGATTCAGTTTCCCTGTCTTAACTAATAACAGCATACTGTTTAGAGAGAGTTCTGATGCAAACTTGTGAGAAGGGTAAAAAAATGCTATCAAACACGAGATTTCCGTCTGCAACATCAATAACCATAGACTTAAAAGCCACTGATTAAAATTTTACATCTATCTTAATTTTTCGTTTATTTTTTTTCTTTTCAGAACGTTGGACCTTGAAAATCTTATATACGTAATGGAGGAATCATTTGCACTGTCTGTATGTTCTAGGATATTCGAATCTCTTAATACTTCAAAATAGTAGTATATGTCACATGATTCAAAGTCAAAAGAAATCTGGAACCTATGCTATTGGATCAATGCTGCATTTAAGGAAAATGGTCGATCAAACTTTACTGTACATTTATTGTTGTTCTGGCTGGTGTCATGTGATCAAGTTCCGCACATTCTAAAATAAAATGATTTGGAGTCTGCTATTAGGTGGTTTTCTTCTCGGAAGGACTCTTGCTGTTTTAAGCACTATGACGTTGGGTACATCAATAGCTGCACGTCAAGGTGCAGTGGCTATGGCTGCACACCAAATATGTGTGCAAGTATGGTTAGCAGTATCACTCCTTACTGATGCACTTGGTACTTCAAGTCAGGTACATACTTTTTTTTTTGTTGAAAAAGTCAGGCACATACTTCTTTATTACTTATTTATTTCTATTGAAAAAGTCAAGTCAGGTACATACTTCTTTTTGTTAAAGGGATGTTTGTTTGCTGGGTTTATTTTAACCCCTAAGAGCTAATTTAACTCTTTCACCAAAAGGAGGAGTTCAATTAACTTCTCCACAAAAAACTGGGGTTAAATTAACTCTTTATAAATGTCATATCATTCATAAATAACAAAAAATTTCGGCAACTCGTCTACAAACAATTACATCCAAACAAGCTATTATATAACATCTCTATAACTCATCTACAAACAAACACATCCAAACAAGCTATTATAATAACTCATTTACTAACTTCTTAACAACTTCTCAACCAAACACCTCCTTAGCTTATTCTCTTTATCGAAAATCCTAATTTTCAGAGTATTCTCCCTCCCTCCCTCCCTCTCTCCCCCCTCTCTCTATAACTATGTTCTTTCCTTTTAACTTCAATTGTTAGCTATAGAACGAAATTCTGATCTATATCTTGGTATTTTGCTAATAACAAGTACGTAGGTTTATCTTGACCTTCATTATTTTTACCCTTAACAAATTCATGGTGGCCGCTGCCTAAGATTTAATATCCTACAGACACCAAATGGAGTGGAGTCCAATGGTTAGCCCATGAGATTATTCGAGATGTGCATATGATGGACTGGATACACATGTATATATATAATACTTAAATTTTATTTTATTAGAAAATTGATTGTATATGTTAAGAACATGCAAAACTAAGTGAGCATTCTTTTGACCCAAGAATGAAATGCAAAAAGAATGCAATGGTATAACCTTCTGAAATTCAATCCTGCAAGTACAGAACTATCCAAACTTGGTCACTGAAGTAGTGGAGTCCCAATTTATTCAATCTTTGTCAAATTATGATCTAAAACCTTGAGGTTTCCTCATTAAAGAATTAGTAATGACATCTTTATTTTTTTCTCTCCCATCTTGAAATTGTCTATATTGGTAGGCGATGATAGCTAGCTCTGTATCAAAAGGTGATTACAAGACCGCAAAGGAATTGACAGGCTTCACCTTAAAGGTATGATTTTTTCTGTTGGATTTGAATTTCTACATTTTCCTTTCTTCACTTTTAATTAGTGCGATGAGAATTCTTTGAGCTAGAAATGGAGCTCTGTGTTAATTTGTCTACACACCGCACAGATAGGATTGCTCGTAGGTACCGTATTATTTGCAATTCTCGGGCTATCTTTCGGTTCGCTTGCCACCTTGTTCACCAAGGATGCTGAGGTTTTAGGAATTGTTAGAACTGGAGTCTTGGTAAGCTATGCCATAGAATTCTGTAGTGATGAACTTTTCTAACAAACTTTACTGTGATAAATAATGAGTTTTCCTACTTCATGTTTTCATGAAACTTCTACAGTTTGTTAGTGCCACTCAACCTTTGAACTCTCTGGCATTTGTTTTTGATGGTCTGCATTTTGGTGTTTCAGACTTCCCATATGCTGCTTACTCAATGGTAAACAGTTAAATTAATTGAAATTATGACTGAAATATCCTTTCTTTAGAAAATATGACTTGATTGGGATTATTTATTACCTGTAGATGGCGGTTGGGGCTGTCTCTTCTTCCATTTTGCTATATGCTTCTTCTGTTTTTGGACTTCGTGGGCTGTGGTTGGGCTTGTCCCTCTTTATGGGCCTACGTTCTGCAGCTGGGTTTTTCAGGTAGAATCTCGCACTTTCTTTCATTCTTGCGAGGTACCTTACGTGCGTTTATTCTCACGAGACATGTTGTCTGAACATACAATATTTGGATGTCCGTAAAAAGTTAATTCTTAGGTGGATTCCGCACTGGAGTGGCTGTATTTATGAACATGGCATGAAACAAGTTTATCTTCCTTTAATTGCATCAATAAAAATGTGAACGAGAGAAACAATATTGAAGTTTTTGTGTGGAACTCCGCTGCAGATGCTTATAACTTCCTCTTATTGTTTGATTATGCAGATTGCTTTCCAAGAATGGTCCATTTTGGTTCATGCACGGTGATGTCCTGAATAACAAGGTTCGGACATGTTCATAGCTCTCTTATTATAGTTTCAGATTTCTTAATGTCATCTCTTCCTAAATTCTAACTTGAGGTTTTCTAATTCTCATTTTGTTGGTTTATCCCACAAACTTTAACATCAATGAATAGGTCTTCTTTAAATAATTGCTATTGGTGTATGCTAATCTACTTATTTAGTATTGTAGGAATGTATACATACACACACATACATTTTGTACCGTCAAAATAAATGTGTAGGCTTAAAAAAAATTTCTTTGTTAAGTATTTCAATGAAATGGTATTCGCATTTTTGGATTTAAGTAATTGATTAAATAAAAAATTAAGGAAAATTTATCATTTTGGTCTTTAGGTGTCTTCTAGATTTTGAGTCTAGTTTCAGTTTCGTCCCTACATTTCAGAAATGAGTGTTTTTATCCCTGACATTTTAATAATGCTCACTTTCCGTCCTTACGTTTCAAAATTGAACACTCATACCACTCATTTCAATAAATGCTTACTTCTCGTCTTTAGGTTTGGAGTCTAGTTTTAGTTTGATCCATATGTTTAAAAAATGAACAATTTTACCCTTACATTAAATAATTCTCATTTTTAGTCTGTGAATTTTTTTAGTTTACTTTGATTTTTTTTTAAATTAAATTTACGTCAAACTTAAAATGATCATTTTATCAATATATTAGTATTTAAAATTAGTCTAGTCATTATTTTAGTCATATGTAACTAAGGCTTTTGTCATCTTAATAACTAAAATTCATTATTATTGAAATTCTTTAAGTTAGATAGTGTGTGTATTATATGAAATCTTTAAGTTTAGGATCTAATTTATATTTTGTCTATATGTTCTCAAATTGAATAATTTTAGCCATGATATTTCAATAATGTTCAATTTTATTCATTGAGATAATAAAATCGAAAGATATAAAATGTTTTTGTTGATCAGACGAATTTTAAATTTCAATATATTGATGAATTAATTATAATAATTTTAATTTAAAGCTACAGAAGCTTAGTCTCTGCAATCAATACAACTTTTCCAGACACTAAGCATATTCAATTCATTTCCAATGAACACAAAGCAGGGTTGTAATGTAACACGAAGCTTTCCTAATTGCATAATTCTAAGAGCATACAACTTTTAAGATTGTTAAAACCATTATTAATTCATAAGATTTTAACATATCCTCACTCTCTACTAATAGAATATGTCCATCCCACAAATAGAATACGCAAAATATCCCAGTTCTGATACTCATAGCTATTTACAAGAATAGCTTGTAATCATGATATACACCACCACTATAAACCATAGTAGATTCTCATTTATCCCATGTGCACCAAAAAAAATTACCTTGCCATCTGGTGAAGAATCTTCTCATCATTGCCATTGCCAATGCCAATGCCAATACACTACATTTGGAAAGTTCCTCAGCAGCAAATTCAGGCATATCAAACTTGGGACTTTTCTTGATATGTGAATCACAAACTATCTCCTCTTTTTCTTGCTTGGATGTGTAAGGGCAGTAAGCACCTATTGTTTTTTACTAGTCTTTGGTGATCCACCTGCGGCCCCCAACTAGGTACTTGCCATGACCATAATCACTGCTTTCACCGCTGCTTTCTGCACTTACGTGACCTGATTTTCGACGGTTCTTCTTTTCCTTCAGGACACCGCTGTCGCTGAAGCTCCCATTCAGAAGGGGATCGTCTATCCCTCGAATCACCTTTTGCGTGGGTGATGTTATACAACTGTCATCCTTGGTTCTTCTTTTATCCTTGTCTCGTTTCTTAATGTTTTGGGACAGCTTCTGTAGTTTTTCATTGAACTTCGTTATTCCTTTTTCCACTGGTTCGACTGCTTGATTTACTGTGAACTTCAGGTCATTCACAATCTGCAAGCAAGTTCAAAAGATAATAAGCAAATAGAAATGACTGGAGTTACGAAAGGTGTGTTTGGGGAAGAGAATGAGAATGATTAATTGTGTTTGGGTGAGAGAATGATAACGAGGAAAATAAAATAATGGGAGTAAAAAATAGTTAGGGAGAGAATAAAAAAAGTTGTTATAGGACTAACAATCGTCCCCTTCTCATTCTCCCCTTTATTAACGGTGGCCCAAAACACACCCTAAAGAGTAAAGAAATATACGATTAAAAGAAGACCGAAAAATTTTATTTTCAAGTGTAAACCCACTTAATCTTTCGTGTAAGAATTCTCTATTATCTTCCAAAGGCTCTTCGGGCCACCAAAAGTGGTTAGCATAATTAATGGAAAAAAAGCAAAAGCAAATTTTAAAGTGCTTATTTGCTCGCTTTAAAATAGTTTCCTATGTTTATCTACTTTCCCATGAGAAACAATATACATGTACGTATGTTCATGCATAGATATATACCATACATATAGTGTTTGTTTGAATGTACAGATTGTATTCAATGTCAAATTATTGTGTCAAGTTATACCTTGAAAATTGAAAAACAACAAAGATATTAATCTCAATCAAATAGATAAATGAAAGGATGTTGGGAGAAAACTCACATAGCCCCCACCGCCAACGAAAACATCTCGGACGCTCTCTTTGATTGTCATTCCCATCTTGAAGTCTTGGTCTTCT
Source organism: Cyclanthera cordifolia (assembly GCA_037832605.1). Classification (NCBI taxonomy): domain Eukaryota; kingdom Viridiplantae; phylum Streptophyta; class Magnoliopsida; order Cucurbitales; family Cucurbitaceae; genus Cyclanthera; species Cyclanthera cordifolia. Next base: position 6,805,905 of record JBBMEG010000001.1, on the reverse strand, counting down.
AAGTCTGGTTGGGGTAAGCGTAACTTCGTGGGACGCTCACTATCCCGGACTTCATCTGGATCTAAAAAACAGTCGACAGATGCATAGTCACCAAGAACAGAAACATCCCCAATATAATGGTCTCCCATAAGTTCGTAGGGTTTTGCAGTGAATACATACAAGTGAATCACAGAAGCAATGGCCATCTGTTCTGGATGAATTATAGATGCGTTAAAATTCAATCTTGTGGATATGAGCATCCATAATAATCAGATGACACTTTCAGGATTATGAATACATCTGTTTATTTCCTCTTAACAGAGAACACTAGACCACTCCAAAAGCACACACAGGAAAACAGATTGTGTTGATATGATTAAATTTATCATAACTCAGCATGAAGTTTTCATTTTTGAGTTAGATTGGTGCTTTAACACGTTGCAATAAATTAAAAAGATTGTTGATGAGAACAAGAAATTAATGAACAAAATTATGCTCCACTCAATGAGAAGAGACATGGTTGTTTTTATAAGTAGACAGCAATCAAGAACTTGTTTTTTTTATAACTGAGAATCAAAGTTTTGCTTCACTACATGCACGAAGGCACTCGCACCTATCTCAAAGCCCGGACCCGAGAGAGACAGAAATCAAGAACTAATTAGTGGCAGGAATATAATTCTTCTAATTTTAAACGAACAAGCTCAATCATCTAAACCTGTAAAGATCTGTGCATATCATCGTACGTATAAAATAAATCAAACCCTCAACTAGTGGTTTCTGTATCAACTTTCCAAAAATTAAGTGCACAATTTAGGCATATCAAAGGTGGATTGAACATGAACTCTACTTGTCACCTTAGCCAGCTGAGAAGGATAAAACAACACGAACAGAAGAAAGGCAAACCACATCAAAGGGTACAATGGATTCAGAAAGAGGTAATATTATTAGGCAAGACTTACAATAGTTGGTCAATACTAACACTTATAGATTAGATCTGAAAACAGTTGAAAAGAAAAACTCGGGTGGAAGAAATGGCTACCTCAATACAAATGATGAAATCTTGGACACTTGACTTAAACTGCAACCCTTGGGCTACAGGACTCCTGAACAAGTCAAAAGCAGATAGGAGAGCAATTCCAATACCTTGCCACCAAGTCAAAAATACTATAGATTTGAACATCAAAAACTTGGCCAATGGTTTTATATGTACCAATTCGTTCTTTGTAATTGTATAGAACTGAATTAGACAGTACAATGCCCATGATTGACTGAAATTTAAAACCACTGCCATATAAGGATACCTACAAAATAAATGCTCAAATCATCAACTCAAAATTTTGGCTGTATGTAGTCAGGAAACAATAGCCAGAGGCAGCTACAGTAGTCTATTTAAGCACTACACACCAAAAAGTAATCCATAAGATAAAATGGTGTCAATGAAGCAAACTGAATTCCAAAATTTCAGACTACTACATGTGACCATAACCATTAATTGAGATTTAGCCGACTCAAAAACAAAACCAATCTGGAAACAAAAGAACATAAAAACTAACAGAAAAAAAATAGAACTTCAACAATGATAAAGATCATAGAGAAATCCATGACAACTTGATAGATCTATTCAATTTAATCCATAGAGGGAAAAATCCGATTGACAGATGGATCAAATCAAGGACATGAAAATTTGAGAATATACACATTAGCGAATCAATACTAACAATAACAAGATACATAAACCAATCATCCAAATACGGTGTAAATAAATAATAAAAAGAATAATACGTTGCTTATCCAAAAAAAATAAAGAAATAAAGAAAACCCCATCACATGAATTAATAAAAACAAATTTAACAATTAAGAGAGAGAGCAACAATAAAGTTACTAGAAAATTTTGGTTTACCCGCATTTGAAATTAAAGTCTCCTTCACAATAAACGCCAAAATTCTCAAGAACTACAGCCAAAACAGACGTGAGGGACTTTATCATCATCTGCCATGGAGAAAATCCATTAGTCTTCTTTCATCATATTAAAAGGCATTGGATAACAGAGTAAGGATGTCAGTGACAAAGCATACATATTGGACGATTCCCATTTTAATAACAAGGTAAACCCATCCACCAATCTTCCAGGACTTTAAGAAGAGGTTCATAGGGAAAACATGCTTGATAATTCCCTTATCTGAGCTATGTTCTAATAATGGTGTCTTCGTATATGAACGCCCTTCTCTCTCTAAGAATTCAATAGTCCTTTCTTCTCCACCTAGTAAAAATCCAAAAACAAAAATAAATAACAGGTCAGTAAATGGCTTGGCCCATGAGAAAACTGCAAGAAAAGATTGGAATTTTGAAGATGAAGAGAAAAATGGTAGGCCAATGGCGAATATAGTCTAAAAACAAAGACCAGACTCCTGCAAAATTAGAACGCATAGCTACTGTCGTAATCCTAATACTTTCAGAAATCTTTTCTAAACAACGTACCCAAGCAAGCAACCAGGTATCGTCCAAAGCAGTACATAGCGAAGGATTCATAGCAATCGCGCAGTATCTCAAGATAAATACTTATTGATGGATACACCAATGATACAAACTGTTCACAATAAACCAAGTAAGAGAAAAAGAAAGGGTGTGAATTTGCGCACAGTATATCTGCTGCATCAGAGAGAACGAAAAAACTCAATTCAAGGGTAAAACTATAGCTCTAAAATCAAATGTCACAATGTATAAAAATCAAATATCAGTAGCAAATATAGGCTGCAAATATCTGGAATGCAGCCGTAAGAGCATGTTATTCAACTGCTCAAGTCAATGATCTCCTTCCACGTGAACTATATTTTTTAAAATGGTTATCAGATATCCACTTAGCAAGAAAGAATAATCAGTTGAGGGAGGTTGAAGATTACTTACAATCAATAAGGTGATAGAAAAAACGGAAATAAGAAATTTATCTATAAATATTTACAAAGTCAACATGAAGCCTTAAGTTAAGAACTTACTGATTCTACACCATAAGTTGGGACCATTAGGATAACACCCATCAAAAACTTTTGCTCCTGAGAGATGAAAACCAGGAATAATTATACTCTTTGAAAGAAAATTAGAAAAATTAAAAAAACAAGAAAGCATCTTCATGAAATTAGGAAACCTCCGGATTCTTATATGCAGAAAGATGCTCAAACAATAGATAAAGTGAAAGGACAAGAGTCAGAATAACAAATGCAGCAGCAGCTAATGTCGCCCATGTTGGAGGTGTGTAGGTCATTGATATGATGAAAAAAATCAATATCTTCACTTTACAGCTTCAGTCTCTAATCTCTATAACCTGAAATCCACACAAAAAAAAGCATAAAAAAACTACAGTTTACCAGAAAACTTATTCAATTGAAAGAAAGGAGACAGTCTTACTTACACACAACAAGAAATCCTCACTTGATCATCTATTAAGAAACAACATCTAAAAACTTCTAATACTGTTGTAGAACGAAAAATGAACCGAGATTTACACCACCAGGCATGTCTAGTGTTGGCTTGAGTTTTCACAATTCTAAACAAAACTATGTTCAATGATAAATATAAGCATCGAGGGTCTATTTCAAAAAGATTAATTTTTCAGACAAAGACTTCATTTGCCTCAACTACTCGATGAAATAGTGAAAGTTGGAAACTAAAACCTCATTCGATAACCATTTGGTTTTTGTTTTTAAAATTGAAGTCATAAACTACTACTCTAACAAATAAATGTCCCCAAGAGGTAGCGCAGTGATCGATGAGTTTTGAAGGTGTGATCCCCTAAAGGTCTCAGGTTCGACTATCGACCTGTGACATTAATTTGTAGACACCTCAGGTATCTCCATTCTTTCAATGTCTCCCGGTACTTCACTTAAGGACTTACCTCGAGTATAGTGGAGCAAAACTTAGATTTTCGGTTTCCCAAAATAAAAAAGACTACTCTAACAAATGGTTTAATATCTACATTCTACTATGTTTTTAAATACCAAATCAAACCAAAATTTGAAAACTAAAAACAAATACTTTCCAAATATTTGTTTTAATTTTTGGAATTTGGTTAAGATTCACATGCTTAGGGTATGTTTATTTTTTGTACATCAAGAGTGGTTGACCACTACTCAAAAATTTCATGTTTGAATTTGATAGTAAACACACTCTTAATCACTCATCAAACCCTTTATCAAACTCCACATTAAACTCTCCATCAAATTTCACATCAAACTCATCACACAACCACTACTAACCTCAATCTCCAAACAAGTAGTTAGTTACTCAACCACTACTAACACCAATCCCCAAATGAGTACTTCATTACTTCAACAACCATAATCTTCCCTCTTAACTCCACTCTTTTCTTTTCTACCAAAAACAAACACACCCCTAAGGGAAGATGAAACCATTTGAAGAGAATTTGAGTAAAACCAAGCTTAAATTCATAATAAAAAATCAAACGGTTTAAGAAATCCATTTAATTCGCGGGCCTTACAAATTTGTGCTCATTTCACCTGTATAGCCGAAAGGGTAAAGATGCCACAACTAACGCCGACGACGAAGAAAACTAAGTCAACGCCACAAGCCGAGATGAAAGAAAGGCGAGGGGATTGTGAGATAACTGATCGTTTTCGGGGAATCCTCAGGAATAACGAATCAAATTTTGAATGTAATAATAAATCATCGAAACACTAACGGGAATGGAGATGATTGTAGCAATTTCTCCCAAAAAATAAGGAAAAGAAGAAAAAAAACAAAGGAAATCACCATAAGATGCACGAAACAGAAGCACAGAACGATAGAATAGTCAATAAACGACGCCGCAAAGAGACGAAAAGAGACGAATTCATACCCGAATCAGGAATAAACCCTAGGCAACTGTGCACCAGAAAGCATGGGGAAGGCACGTGACCTCGGAGTCCCGTGCGTCCCGTTCACTACCACCTAGGGGAAGAAATTTTCCGTCCAATCTCCAACCTGAATCGTTATCGCCTCTATCTGTCAAATCTTGCTACCATCAATCCACAAGCGAACGGTCTTCTTCAGTCGTATCCGGAATAGCGCGCATCGATCATCGGCGGCGGCAGATCGCCGGCGTAACCTGATCGGCAGGTTGATTCGATCCGGCGTAGGTTTTTCACGACGATATATTTACGGCCATCGTTGGGATTGGAAGGAAGGTTGTTGGATTCATGATTTAAAGCTTCAAAGAGGATTACAGAACAGTGTAAGAAGCGGCGGAGATGGAAGATGTGAATTAGATATCACCGGCGAGAGGCGGTTGCGGCACGAGGAGATTGCTATGCCTCCCTGTATTATTCAATTTCGTATAAAAGTGAATGGTTGATTTCAGATTATTGTTTTTTCCTGATAGGCTACAAATGTTTGTTTGAGGCTTTGTTTTTCGATTTTTTTTTTCTTTTTTTTGAAATAATCCAATAAATATTTTTGTGTCTTATTTATTTATTTATTTATTAACCTTTGTCAACCAACTTCAACTGCAAGTAAAATTATTTTTGTTGTAGCCTCCACATTTTTCCAGCAAAGAAGAGGAACAAATAAAATTTAATTTATAGCAAGTTTTCATTTAAAAAAAAAAAAGTGTTATGAATGTAAAGATTCAGATCATACCTCACCGAATAAATCAGTGGCGCATTGTTTAGTGTCATTCCAGTTCAACATCAGAATCACAAGTTCGATCGGTTCTCAATTTATTTGAGAATAATATATGTCATCTATGTAGAGTTTGTTATCCTTCCCCAATTTGTACTCAAAAAAAAAAAAAAAAAAAAAAATCAGATCATACCCCTAGATTAAAAGATTATCCTTGTGATTCAACAAATATCACTCTTGACTATATTATATCAAAATAAATAAAAGAGTTCTTTCTCATCTCACCAAATTCCCTTTCTCACTAATTTACTTTCAACTCCATTTAAAATGATTTTTTTTTTTTGTCTGACAACAGAATCCTCAATTCAGAAATAATTAATTATAATTCCCAATACAATTTTCTTTAATGTGATTAAGGGAAAAAAAAAGAGAAAAAAAAAAAAGGACGAGCACGTCAATTACAAAAAAAAAAAGGTTAGAATTTAAAGACTGCTGACGATCAAGAACCCATAAAATTTAAAACATTTAAAATGTATTTACAAGTTTTTTTTTTTTCTTCCATTGGAAAAGGTAGCAGCAAATTTTTAATATATAATTTCTTATATCCACAAGTCTATATATCTCTATCTCGTGAAACACTTAAATTATTCAGATTCCACAACATAAACATGTATAATAGTATTCTCTGGCATGTGCAGCCCGTCCGTGTCTGTAGGTCTAAAAAATACACTACTACATTGTCTACATGACAAATCCCAATTAAATTTGGTAAGAAAAAAAAGATAGAGCTCTTCGATTTACTGCCCGAGGTTTCCCAGCAATCGCTCGACTGCAGCGTGGACATTCCCGGAAGTAGCACGTAGAGCCCTGATGTTCTCTTGAGTGTCGAAGAAACCCATCTCTTGGAGCTGTGAAAGCTGAGTTGCATACAGCTCTTCTGGGGGCACTGCAATAAAAAGTTCAATTCATGAGGGAACTGAGAAGACCTCAACCAGGGTGAGCTCTAACAAAGAGAAAATAATTTGACAAGCAGATGGTCCGACCGTTCGGATTGTTCGGAGCAGCCAACCCGCCAGGGCCAAGCCCACCAAACAGGTTCATCATCATCTCCAATCCAGCCATGTTCGGAACACCTAACCATTAGGTGACTTATAAACAATGGAGAAAGAAAGTGAGAAACATCAAATGTAGAAGTTATCCTTCACTATACCTGCACCGGCACCTGGTTGCGCAGATTCTCTGTAAGAAATAGCAAGTAATTAAGAGAATGAAGTTTTATCTCTACAGTAATCATACAATCTACAAGAATTAATCGTACAATAATAAGTTCTTGCTCAAATTCCATCAAACTAATGAACAGTTACTACGCCACATCATTCGTTCTGGATGAAGTTTGAATATAAAAGGAAGAAAAGAAAAACAGTTATGTAAATATGATGAATTGATGATCTGTCTGCCGCCTTCAATACAAATTATGATCCTGCCCGGAGCTTTGAACAGACTTGTATTTTGGGTTACAAAGGTGCACAGCAATGAAAATTAGAGAGGAATTCTGACTTACTGAGATGATGGCTGTCGATTTAAGGTGGAGAAGAGTGACTGCTGAACGGATAGCATTTGCTGCAAGTTGGAAATGCATAGATGAACCGAGAAAATTATAAGTGTACTAAAAAAAATTAAAATTGTAGTAAAGATATCAATAAAGCTATTATGAACCATCATTACATTTCAACGGGTGGCTACTAATGAAAAATAATGAATTAAGTCATGCAAATCAAGTTTAGAACGTCTGAGGAGTTGAACCTGCATCATCTCAGGATTAGTTAATTGCCGAACAAACTCTGGATTTTGCATCATTTCTCTTAATTGAGGATTCATATCAACCATGCTACGTAGCTGTGGATTGAGATTGAGGACCTACAGTTCAAATGAAAGAATGTGAGGATTACAAAAATCTTTCAAATAGCATTTAACTAATTTAGCAAAAATTATTATCAAATAAGCACATCACTTGATTCATATACTGAGGATTGGAGAGCAAGTTCTGCATCATCTGTGAAATAGCTGGGTTTTGCAGAAACTGATTCAACTGAGCTGCATCCGGCATGACACCAGCTCCTCCTAAACCCCCAATGCCAGGAAGCCTCGCATCACCTGCTGGAGTACGCTGTGTGGTTGTTGTCTGAGTTCCTCCTAAAGATTAACATTGAAATATGCCACCATTCAGTAAAGATGTGATGGACTTTCCATGTTAATAGGATGAAAAAAATGGGGAAGTTAGGTTCCCAAATGAATGGTTTGAGATTCAAATTTATAATGTAATAGCCAAGCAAGCTTAGGCGAACTCGAAAAAAGATAAAGTTGTGAGCTTAATTTGGGTAAAATATATACATTAGTAGGAGAATATTAAAAGAACATGGAAGAAAGTACAAAAAATAGTCAGGGTATGAATAAACAACAGTACCTTCACGGAAACATAGAATCATAAATCTTATCTAGAATATATCATGTCAAAGAAAAAAAGCATTAGATCCTTGCAAGCTTATGGGTGGAAAATTATACTTAACAAAACTTAAACGGTATAAGAATATAAGAGGCAATGGTTTAGGACTAGCATTTTATTACCCCAGGGATTAGGAAGTGGATTTGTATTAGGAGCAGCATTTCCTGTTGTTTCAGATCCTGTAGTAGAAGAATTATTAGGCTCATTCCTAGCTTGTGCACCCCCTTGGTTTGCCAGGAGAGCTGCAAATGGGTTTGAACTCAAATCATTCCCAGCATTTCCAGCCATCGTTGTCGCATTCAGAAATGGCTCCTGAACATTTTCATACATCCTTCTCAGCATGTTAAATCCCTCAGGTGAAGATTCGATGTTACTCATTGCTCTATCAGTGTTTCTCATCATCTCTCTCATGAGTTCTGGATTCCTTGCAGTCTCTAATGTCTGTCGAAGGATACCAGGGTCATTGAGTATATGAGCAAGCTCTGGATTCCTATCAATAATATCCCTCATCTGAGGATTGCTCATAATTAAGCTACGCATCAAGTCGGGGTTATTCATCAAGTTCTGAATTGCAGGCATGTTCATTATTTCCCTCATCATATTTGGATTCTGAGTCAACTGTTGTTGCACTTGTTCAAACTCAGGAAGTCCAGCTCCACCCCCACCAAGAGGGTTGAAACCCAGTCCAGGAAATAAAGATGCACCAAGGCCAGCATTGCCAAGAGCACCACTCTCAGTGGAACCGACACCTCTTGTAACGCCAGGAGCAGTTTCAGAGCTTCTACTATTAACATTAGAAGCAGGTGCAGAAGGTGTTGATGAAGCTTGAGCAAAACCACGAACCATGTGGATAGCATGATCTGCCTCTATACCTTCAAAAGAAAACAGAAAAAGATATGAAGTCCATTTTCAGGTAACAGGAAAGCGGGAATGAAGTGTCATCAATGCCAATAACAGTACAAAATGCCAGAGTGCCAATGACACAAAGTCAAAGGAGGGTTTAATGCACATGAAGCTACATACAACAAGCAAATAAAAACCAAAATCTATCAGTATAAATCATCTCACATTAATCAGTTCAGCCAAAAGAAGTAGAAATTACTCATATAACTCAGACAATATGAACATTTTTTAGTTCAACAACAATTAGGAGCGGAGAGATTCAAAAGCATGACCACTTTGTCAATGACAGTGGCACACGCTAATGTGATTGAGCTATGAAAAATAAAATAAATAAACAAACTCTAGCACTAGGAATGGTATGGAAAACAAAAGATTGTACTTTATGTCATCATACAAATATATGATAGCATGGTCCTCACACTATGTAATGAAAATTTGGTTTTGAGAGAATAAAATAACATTGTCATACGACTCAGAACACACCTACCAATTTGAGAAAGTTAAGAAAAGAGAGGATTATCGGCAAAAATGTAAAATCGATTCAGACATTACAACCAAACAAGTTAGAACACAACCACCGGCAGCTCTTGCAGTATAATCAGTATCTTTCATTAAACTATACTCAGACCCAACAGGATAAGAATATAAATAACTTACTATCAATTCAAGGATCTAAACTTAGACATGTTTGAGAGTAATTGAAAAACGTTTCTTTTGCCAGGTTCAAAATCATTCCCACACATGACTTCTACCATTCAAAATCAATTTTGATGACACAAAATTGCATTAAAGAATGCAAGAACATACACTAAAATGATTATATAAAAATCACTTCGTATACATCAATCCCAAACATTCAAGCCTTGTACCCAAAAAGAAAAGGCAACATTCGAGCAAGGAGAAAAGCAAAGAATAAAAACAAAGAGTCGATATGATGCCGGAGGCGATTACAATCCAATTAATGAAGGGAATTATTTCTTATAAATGAAAAACAACCCCAACAAACGAACATTCACAAATCCCTCCAAAAAGGAAAGAATTATGAGGGAAAATCTCAATTATAAGAAACAGAAAAATTAATTATAATAAAGTCAAACGAGAATTACCCACTAAACTTTAGTCCACAGAGTTCTAGATTAACAATTCTATATCATATAAAGTCCCCCGCCAACACGAATAGAATAGAACATACCATAGCTGGATAAAGTCTGATCGTCCTTCAAGATGCGGCCCTTGTAGATCAAACGCTGTTCCTCAGCTGGAATATCACAATTCTGAGCAATAATTGATTTAAATATCCCAACCGTGGAATCAAGATTCGTCCTCGCCGAAAATTTGGACCCATTAGAACATCGAATATTGACAGAAACACCAACTCCTCCTCCTTCACCATCGCTACCGCCCTCAACCCGGTGCTCACTGGAATCACCGTCGGCGCCCATTTCCCTTCGACGCAGATCGACCAGCAAAATGAAACCTCGAAAAAGAAAACCCAAACAAACAAGATCCCAAGAGAAACTTCGAAACCCCCCGAAATAATTACGAAAATCGCAGATTAACGCGAGAAAATGAAAGTATCTACAAATCGATACAATTGGAAAAAGAAGATATTGTTACACAAAATCAAATCGAAGTATTTAGAAGATGATTGTGAGATTTAGAGAGATGGATGGAATAAAGAGAAAAACGAGATCGATCAATCGTATATTCCATTTTCTAAGATCGGGCTTTGATTTGCTCCTTCTTGTCCGGCAAGATAGGGTTTAGCTTCTACTGTGGGCTTCGCTTGGTATTTACCAGATATTATTGGGCTTTCTTCTATTTAACGAAATAAAATTTTTAATTTTCTAAGTTTCAAACCAATATTTAAAAATAAAAATTGAGTTCAATTTTTTTTTTTTTTTTTTTTTTTACAATTAAATAAAAACTAAAATTTATTTAATATGATAAATGAGATTCACATTTTTTTTTTGTATGAACTTATTATAATAGACTTGTATTTTTAGCTGATGTAATTGATTAAATACAATATTCTTTTTATAACATAACAAGGCATATGTTTTTCTCTTTTTATATTTTATCACTTTTTGCTAATATTTTTAGTTCAATTATAATTTAAGGAAGAGAATTCAAATCCAACCTCTTAATCATCCAAATACAATAATCACTCACCTAAATACTATTTTATATATTAACACAAATAATATAGGTCAAACTTCACAAAAATTATATTTTGTAAACAAAATGATTTATTAATTAGAATTCCTTTTTAAAGATAAGTTTATAATTGATCATATTATGAACTCTAAGTTTAGAGAGTAGCCTTTCGGAATTTCGAGTAAGTCTCCTCGCAACTCAATTTGGGTATTGTTGTACACCATGATGCCATACCCGGTGACACCTATTTGGAGTTTGAGATGTGGGTACGAGTGTTCAAGCAACCTGAATAACTTGAACCAACATAACCTAATTTTAGGATTGGATTGGATTGGATTATAACTTATTTGGATTGGGTCGAGTTATAACTTATTTGGGTTGGATTGGGTTCAAATAAATAAAAATTTTAGATTCATTCTTGAGTTGACCTAAAATTAATTTGGGCCGACCAGCTAACCCAAATTTATTAATAATTTAAAATATATTTTTATCTATAATATATATAATATGCACACTGCATATATTTATTTTATTATTATTTTTAAATTTTGTGTTCTCTAAAATTTTTTATATATGTAAATGTAAGGTATAAATTGAAGTTAAATGATTAATTAACGTTATTAGGTTGATTTCTAATCTAAATTAAAAACATAAATTAGGTTGATTTATTGTAATATTATATTGCTTTTTTTTCTTTTTTTTTTTTTGTTAGTTTTAAGATATAATAAAAAAAAATGATTGGTCTCCAACTTTAAAATCATTTTAGCGAAAGAACTTTTAAAAATTCAATTTTAATCTTTAAATTTTTAGATTTATCACATTTTAGTCGTTAAATTTACTAAAGCGCAACTTTAGTCCTTAAATTTTTGGAATTTGTTTTATTTCGCCTCAATGAATTAAAAAAAAAAAAGGAATTATATTGGTCTTTAGATTTTTTTTTTCTTTTAAAAAAATTTCATTTTCCTTTGTAAATTTTAAAAATGTATTCCCATATTTTCTTCGATTGCATTAAAATTATTAACATTATTAAACAAATTTTGATAAATATTGATTTCAAATTTATTATATTAACAAATATTTATTATGAACCAATATTGAGTAATTTTTTAAAAAACCTAAAGATTTAAAATAGAAATTTTGAAAGTCAAGAAACATATATTGAATAAAATTCAAAATCAAATATTAAAACTGAGTTTTTAAACAAAATTAAATAAAAATGAAAGTTCAAAGAACTGTAGGTATATATTTATATATTTGTACATAAGTAGGGTGTTGTTACATTTTTCTTTTGGTAACACAATTATTTTTCTTTTCTTATAGTATTATTTTGTTTATAACAAAATAAAAAAAGGTTACGTGAAATCTAATGGGTGAAATAGAAATTTTGACAAATTAAAATTTAGGGTCGTTAATAAAAAAAATAACTAAGCAAATATTTTTAAGGGCTAATTATATGAATTAATATGATTTCCTAAATTAAATTTTTGGCAAAACTAAAATATGTCACATTTGATAAGCATGATCAAGTCTTGATTAAATTGGGTTAAATGTTAATTTGGGCTCCTAAATGCTCAATACAGCTAAAAGTTCATTACACGTAGATATTTGGGCCAAAGTCTACGTATTGGTCCAGGCTAATCCACGGAGATATTTGGATCCAAAGCCCATTTCCTAGCCCAAACCAATGATCCAGTAAACTCTATAATTAAAAAGTTCATCCTCAATTGCAAGGGTTGAAAAATATTTTAGAAAAGCTCTTTTCTAAAATCCAAAACCCTTGCCGGCAGTCTTGAAGATTAAAACTACAGAAAGTTATTTCACGATTAAAACTACTTAGAACTTTAATCAAACATGAAGATGGAAACTATTTAAATTGTGAAGCTACTGAATTATGTTTAGACTAAAGTTTTTATCAACTGAATTATATTTCTTCGAAATTCTCCAATATGTAATAGCAAAATACATAGTAATAAAAAAAATAAAATAAAAATAAGAATCTTGGTCTAGCGAATGAACGGCCAATATCACTTTTCTCAGGTAACATTGAAGTCAATTGAAAGAAAAAGAAAAAGGAAAATCGCGGCCGCGAACAGCGTGTAACTACCTTAATAACTAACTTAATAAAAATAAAATAAAATGAAATAAAAATAAAACCGCATGTTTGTGAGAGTGCTCTGCCAAAGAACCTATCAATTCGCCATTGATACGATTTTCTGTTTTCCATCGATTTCAGCTCCTTCTTCCTCTTTGATTCTTCTCTCTCTTCATCATCAATCCATATATCAACTCCATTTCCATCGCCACTGCCAGTACCAGTACAATTCCTCTCGACCTTGCCTTTCCATTTCAATCAACAATGGTGGATCCTATTACCTTCCACTCCACTTCCGACATCAATCGTCGCTGTAATCCGCGCAAGAATCGATCCAGAAAAGGAAACTCCGCCGCCGCCGTACGTTCCAAGGCTAAGTCTATGAAGAAACCCGATTCTAATGTGCGTAAGATCACTTATCAGTGTACTGAGTGCGAGAGAGTTTTTCACTCCGATAAGGCGCGATTCGGTCACATGAAATGTCATCCAGATCGTGAATGGCGAGGGATTAATCCGCCGCTCAGTATCCGCCGCCCGGTTTCGGTTTCTCCTTCTGACTCTACCGCTAATTTTGAACAATCTTCGATTATTTTTACTGAAGAGGAACTGAACATTGCCTATTACTTGATATTGCTCGCTAATAGCCCTAATTTAGTCGATAGGGTTTCTGATTGTCGATTTGATTGCCCGAACTGCAAGAAAGTGTTTGGATCGCACCAGGAGCTTGAAGAACATAGCGCAAGTCACAACAATAAGAAAGGCTGTTTGGCTATAACCAAGAGCGATGAAGAAACAGAGAAGTATACTCTGTTTAGGGATTTAGGCTGCGAAAAGGCTATCAATCTGGATGATAAAATATGGACGACTTCAGGTACAGGGCATGAGCGTAGTTCATGTTCTAGGGTTTTTTCTACTGCTCAAGCGCGTGATAGGCACAATTCATGCCATTGGAAAAGAGTGAAGGAAAATGCAGCAGCTGAAGAACAGGGCTGTGTTAATTTGGACTTGAACATGCCTGCTCCGGTTGAAGATGACTTGTCCTCTTCATATTCTTCTGGCCTTATTCTTGATCTCAGGTTAAGCCTTTAATAGTAAGCTTTTCATTCTTGTTAATATGTCTTTTTTGAAACCTTTCTTGTTAATATGTTGTAAGTTAGGCTTGTTAGTAGTACATAGTGTAGCATTGATATCTGACTCTTGCTTTAGGGAAGTAGGAAGAAATGCTCAATTTGCTACACAGTCAGGTACACATTCGCAAATTTTTTACCCAATAATTGAGAAGCTGTATTTCTCTTTATTAATAAATTACACAACCCTAGTTGTGCAGTTCAGATTGGTTAATGGTTTTATTTACTTCTGTATTTAGCTTTGAATTAAAATCTGAGTAGGTCCAGCCTTCTTATTTATATAGCTAGGGATTGGATACCCTCTTTAGGATTTCAATATCCCATAATCTAAAAGTAGTAGAGTCTTTCAAACATTTATAAGATAGGTTGGTCATTTCACTCATCGTCAATTGATTTTAAGATTGATGTACATACTTTCTAATTTGGTATCAAAGCACATAAACTCAAACGGGTGTTTGATCCAAAAATTAAGATTTGATTCAAGGCTTATGAACTCAAAAAGGACATCATCTTGGCATTTATAGTATTCGATCTAGTAACAATGAAATTGAGATTCGATTCAAGATTGGTAAAACTCAAAAGAAGCACCAATTTGAAAAGGCGTGTTGAGGATCTCAATATCCTACATTGAAAAAGTGGAGAATTCTTCAAACATTTGTAAGATAGGTAAATTACTTCTCTGATCGTCAGTTAATTTTGAGATAGATGTCCACTAAAAAGTATCTCGTTTGATTTAGTTGTTTCATATGAATAACTTTAGCTATGTTTTAATCAATGTGATTGCTTCCTAATTCAAGTGTCTGGTTTTGATTTTTCTTTCATCTTTTGATCCATTGTATATTTTACCATTTTAAATTCTAATATTTAAGTTTTCAATGTATGTTGTACCTTTTGAAGCTTCCTCGTCTCCTATAAGATTATTTGTTTTTTTTAAGGAAAAAATATATTTATAGTCTCTAGTTGTAATGTATAGTTTTTATTTAGTATTTATATTTCAAAACCAAACAAGATATTTAAGTAATATTCAATTCCAATCTACAAGATAATTGAATGATTAGTGAGATATGAATTAGGCATGAGGTAAACAAAGTCAATATATAGGTGCTGCATTTGTTAGAATATGCCTAAGTACAATAAATAGACTCTTAACAATGGAGGACAAACATAGTAAAGTGTTAGTGTAATAAAATCAACTAATATTTTTAAGTATGTAAATGCATGGATTTATTATGCCCTTTAGACTATTGCATGTTATGTACTTAGGTAAGTGATATATATCTATGAGTTTGAAATGAAAACATTAATATTCATATGCAAGATAAACACTTCATTTGAATCCTTCTATTTATCACATAGCTATTAAGGATCAAGAACTAAATACAAAAAAAGATGGTACTATTGATCCTTATCAAACTCGTTTTGTAGCTAAGAGATACAACCAACCAGAGGTAAGCGATTGTTTAAATAATTTCTCACCATTGAAAGCTTCTTCTCTCACCATTGAAAGCTTCTTCTTTCTTTGATGGTTGCATGCAATTGGTTTCTGGCACAAATGGATATTAATGTAAATGAGTTGCTGCGTTCACATGTCAATTAAAAATTTTGGAACACGCCAAAATACTTCTTTGGATTGGATACTCTATTCACCCCATGATGCTTAATTAGTGTGTTTTTAATCTCCTCTCTAAAAGTATGTACTACTATGATGTTTCCACTTTTTTAGTAGTGCAATGGATACATTGAAATGAAAATATTTCTGATTTTAAAAAGCGGTAAATTCTCTGTTTTCATACAGATTCAACTGAGTGCATCGTTCTAGCTCCAAGGTCTTGTGTTGGTAGACTTTTCAAAGAAAAACTATAGTTTATGAAAGTATGTTATTCTCAAATTAGTGATTATATTTGAAGTTAGAAGTTTAAATGTTCTATTGTTACTTAACCAAAAAAAAGCAAGCATTCAATCTATTTGATTGAATGACCAAGACATCATGATACTTGATGCCATGGTATCCGTTATCTATTTGATTAAGTATATTCTAACATATCCGTTATCTATTTGATTAAGTATATTCTAACATATAGAAAGCATTAAGTTAATAAGCACTTCAACTCCAAACTCTTTCTTGATCAGGGAATTTGCTTCTCCAGCTCGATGATGATTCCTTGCAAGTAGTAAAAAAAACGCTCAATAACTATTCATTTATTATTCCTTATCGGTTCAACACTTTGGATTGTAGCCTTGACGTAAGAAACGTTAATTTTTATAGTTGTTCTTGAGAAAATGAAGGATATTTCCGACACTTAGGGGTCAATTTGTCCTCATCAATATTCCATTATGAAATTGTCATCGTATCTTTCAAAGAGTTGATAGTTGATATGATTTATATTTCTAATTGTGTTAGCAAAATTATTGTTACACTTACAAATACAAGTAAGTGTCAACCAAGGTCATCTCTTTTGCTCCCTTAAAAATAGAATATCCTTGACTTTGACCAAAAAATCAAATTAGTTTGAATCTTTTTTTTTATAATCATGAGTCGAAACTTTCATCCACTATATCTAAAGTACCACTAGCATGTCCCTAGATTATGACACAATGATACATCATAGAGATACAGTAAGTCTTGAACTCAAAATCTTGAGAGGAGGCTTCGACTAGCTGCTTCATTCCTCGAGGACAAATTCCCACTTCAAAATTTGGATAATTAAAAGCCTATGGATTACTGGAACAAAATTCAAAACACAATGAACAAAATGCTCCTTAGCTCAATTTTGATTCTTTTTTGTGTAGCTTGGTCTACTCTACGTTTCTCATTGCTAGCTTTCCTCGTAATATGCTTTTTCACAAATTTCTGCTTCACAGAAGATTAATCTGATTGCCTTAAGGTACTATGAACTGAGAACAAGCTTTTTTTTTTTTTTTTTTTTCTTCTTTTTTTTGTAAAAATGGAAATATTTTAATATCATTATTATGTATGAGAGTTTGGATCAGCTTGTGCGCGCCTTAATTATTTTCACAGAATATATCTTATGACGTCTGACCTACAATATTGAGATGTCACAAAAATTTGTAAGAAATTAATTTTTAGATAAATAAAAATTTTGCAAGCATTAGCATACACTCATCAGTGGTTCGAGTTCGATATTGCCTTTATGTAGGGTTTGTTGTCAATTTTTAGTTTCTTAATCTATTTTGACCATTAAGCTGCTCATGTTATAAATTTATCTCAAATCTGTCGATTATAATTAAAAAAATATATTTTTTATTTTTATTTTAATATCATAAATGCATTTTTCTTATAAATTATAAATTTTGCTATATTTTTTTGACATAGATAAATTTATTAGAACAAATGTTATAAAATTACATAAATCATTTTTATCTTGAATAGAGGGTTTGTTTTGCATTATTAGAGCTATTACAAATGAGGTTTTACCACTCTTCTTCAAACAAGTACATCCAATCGGACTATTAAAATCACTCAAATAATCAGTCGTTTCTTTTTTTTAGAACAAATACAGATACCAATTTTCAAGATCGAACTCGTGACCGTAGTGCTGAATTGAATTTTCTCCAAACAAATAATCAGTCATTTCTAAACACTAAAAAAATCACTCATTTTAATCACTCTTCCAACCATTCAAAATAATGATTCATTTCTAATCATATCCAAACGAGTTATCGTTTGCAATCACTCAGCAAAAATTATCATTCACACAAACGATTAACTTCACATTCTCTATAAACAACCGCATTCAATCGAACTATTACTAAAACTCAAAATCTTAATATTTTAACATAAAACCATTCCACATCTAAATCCTTTATAAAATTTGTAGTTTATTGTTTTTATTTGTTTAAAAGTTTTTATTATTTTTGTAAATTGCTAATTATTATTATTTTAAATTATTACAAAATTGTTTTTATGCTTTTTTTCCTTTTTGTACTTTAGCTTTAAAATCTTATGTTAGCATAAAATATTTTTATGAAACTAAATAATAGGTTAAAATAGTATTTTAGTTCATCAACTTTGTTGTTTGTCCAATTGCCTCAAAATATTCAAATGTCAAATTTTTAATCCATGGTTAAGAAATTATTATTTTAGTTAAATGAACTTTTTCTTATTCCTGAATTATTTTGGTCCAATTTTTTTTTTCATCACACCTCCCCTGACAAGTAAAAAAAATACTATTCTTCAAGTTTTAGGGGATTTTTGTTATGAAATTTTGGTTTAATATTTCAAATTAGTATTTACTATGTACTCTTAAAAAAAACATCCAAATCAAGTTTTGATTGTCATCATTAACTTTTAAATGCTCAAAATAAATTTTTATTCTGAATACTAATTTTTAAATATTCTTACCAACTATATTCAACGAAAAGTTCATTACTACTAAATATTTAAAATAAATTTTCATTCTAAATATTCTTAAAAATTACATTTAAAATTTTTTTTGAATGCAATTATTATTTTTAAATACTCAAAATAAATTATCCTTCTAAATACTCTTAAAATCTCGATCGAAGACGGAAGAAATGCATCCGTAATGAGATGATCAAAAGCAAATCCAGCGAACTCATAAACTTGGAGTCTTGGCAGAGCCCGACAAACCGGCCATTAAATTTATGATTATCTATCTAAAATTAAATATTCGTTGGATTTAAAAGTGGACTCAACCGAACAGCAAAAATCAAACAAATATTTTTTTGCTTTATTAAATAGAACAATGGATTTCAAAGTGGGTGCTATATTTCCAACTCAAAAAATCAATTTAATTCAATTAAAAATATTTTTTTTAGTTTAACTAGGTGGAGATCGAATTAAGAATCTATTCATTGCTAAAGTACATATTGATATACTGAACAAGTTATAACATAAGGTTATCTAGCCTCTTGACTATACATGAGACAATCCAATTACTAATATTCAAATTAAGCATGTCATCGAGATGTTACAATAGAAAACTAGTCATAAAAGCTCATTCAAACAACAATCATGCTTTAGGGTAGAGATGTAAATATCATTTCAATCCAAAATTCGTTAGCATTACTTGCAATGTATTAGAAAGTGTAGATATCGATCTCAAAATTAATTGGCAAGGAGAGAAGTAACTCTCTTATCTTATTAATATTTAGATGACTCCGATTTTTTATTGTAGGATAATGAGATTCTCAGCACACATTAATGTTTTGGACGGAGGAAACGGGAGGAGAATGGGAAGAATTGAGTAGTTTGAATGTTCTTTTTGAGTGGTTGTACAAAAAATATGTTTAGATAAAGTTGTTTAAATGAATGGTGGTAGGAAAAATGTGTTTGAATGAGTGGTTTATGCATGAAAACCATGCTTAAATAAAATTGTTCGAATGAGTGGTTGTATGAAAATTATGAAAATCATGTTTGGATAAAGTTGTTTGTAGAAAAAAGTTGAATTGGACGTTATAATGAAAGAGTTGAAATAAAGAAGAACCTAAGGTTAGGAGAAGTTTTTTCTAGGCCGCTAAACAAACATGAATAAATTTTACCCCACGTTTCTTCCCCTCGACATCCCCTTATCCATGCAGCACCTGAATTATCGCTGCAAGCTTACCCCGCCATCTAAATGATATAAGACACCCAGGATCAATCAAAAGTACCTAAAGCTATGGAAATTAAAGGGAAAGCCAACGAATTTGCTAAGAACTAAGAAGTCATATAAGATGCATTTCTTCATGTAGTATGCATTAAAACGCCTAATAGGTTAAAGAAAAAAAATCCTTGACAGGGACAAATGAATTGATTTCCCAGAATACTCGGAATAAAGGTTATGAGAACATTATTCCATGCATAATATACAAAATCTAGAGAATGAGAATGTTATCGAGTATACCGTATACTGAACGAGGCATCCACCGTCATCCAAGTCCAGTTCAAAATGCAGCATACAACCCTAATCAACTGCAGGCAATAGCAAGTCTTGGTTACACAAAATCCAGATCAGTCGCTCGTCCCTAGACCTGAAAACGACCTTCAAATCATCATCAGCAAAAAACTAACGGCCTCTACTGTTCTCATATTTTGCTTCTTTAGCAGTCAGTCAGGAAAATTTAGACGATGAACAGAAAAAAATTATCTATTTTATATTCTTTCTAATGAAATTTTAATTGGGAGAAGGGAAAAGAATTGTTTATTCACTGATGCTACAAAGCTGAAGATAATGGTTGCCATAAGTCACATATTTAGACCAGTATGACTTGTACTTGGAAACAGCTAAATCTAACCACGGCTTGTAGTTTCCATTGTAATGGATAACACCAGCATTCGCTATTTCCGTGAGGTTTAGAGCAGGGTCGTATCCAAGACCCAGCACGTGCCACCCTCTGTCTAGTGGATAAGTAAGATTGTAAAAGGTGATCAGACCTGGGGGAAGCGACCCGAGTTTCCATAGGGTTCGGTCCTCATTCTGCAAACGAGAATATGAACTATTTCAATTTGATAAGAGATTAGTTAATGAAACAAAGAGCTATGTGCATAGGGAATTTGATATATACTTGAAATATTTCAGATGCATATGAAGCTATTCATTCTAGTGTTTATGCCCATTTTCTGCTCCATGAGGCTAATTAAAGTTTGTGCTTTGGAAAGTGAAATTACAAAAAATGTCTAAACCTACTCTAACTTCTATCTCTCTTCCCTAAAAACAACAATTCTCAAACAAATACTTCTTATTCCCAAATCACGCAATGTCCTCTTCTTCCTCCTCTTCCTCTCCTCTCCTCTCCTATCATCAACCCCAAAATTCAAATGCCCCCTAATCATTTGCTATTAAACTTCAATATATGTGGGCCTGTGGCTTAGGACATATCTAATTAGGCATTTGTCAAGAAACTACCATATGAATATTATAGTTAAAGGGCAAGCAGAAAAAATAAATGGTAGGCTTTACCATATCTTGCCAATAATGGTATATTCCAGTCATGTTTCGCTTTCTCCATTCCTTCAAATCAAAAATATTCATGCCGAATGCCCAACCACAAGCATTAGGATCAAAATTCTCAGAGATCTTTGGATTTGAGAAGTTGAGATATTTATCAAACCTATGAAAGCTTTCTTTACAGGTCTCCACTGCCCCATTCACCATACCTTTCATATCAATGGACCACAAGGGCGTTAAATCTTTCTGAACTACAATATCATCATCTAAAAATAGGATCTTGTCCAACTTGGGATACACTTCAGGGAGGTAGAATCTAAGATGATTCAGCATAGACAAATACTTAGGATTCCTGTACTTCAGATTATCCATACCAACAGAAAGGGAAGAAGGATGACTTGCCTTGAAGTAATACTCTTTAAGTCTTGCAGATTCAAGTTGACGAAGGACAGAGCAGTAAGATGAATTCAACCACTTGAAATCATCAATATTTTGAACATGGATAGTTGCTTTCGAAGGAGAATTAACAAGAAACCACATTCTCATAGCAGCAAAAATCAGCTTATCGGTGACAATATGGAAAACGTGTTTCTCAGGTTCCTTAGCATGTGAAACCGTGGAGTTGACTACGACAGAGGTTGCTAACACATTATCTGAGAAAATCGCATAGTGATATAGAGAAGGATCTTCAGTTTTTTCTCTGTCAATATTATGATTAAGATGGTTACCCTGGAGGAAATAGTCTGCTGCAAGCTGTAAAGGGAGGCAATGCAAGGATTTAGGGACTGTTTTGGCAGCTAACTGAGTCAAGAATGCACTTTTTTTCTTCTGGGCATTCACATTGACCTCAGTTGACTGCAGCATGGCCCTCAACTTTCTCGACATCGTAAAACATTCATATAGTTCGTCTTTGGCATTTGCAAGAGCATGACCCATCGCTTTTGCTCGATCGAGTGCACTACAGAAAAACAAAGATGATTGCATGAAATACCAAGAAAAGTCGGCAAGTGTGAACAAAAATAGAGTATGAAGCTTTCTAAAACCTTGGATGAAGCCCGGCATCAGACTTTGCTTCCCCAATGGCAAGTTGGCTTTCTCTACAGTGTTTCATTAGAGTATTGTAAATTTTGGTATCATTCTTTGACCTAGCAATATTTGCATAAGCTTTGGCCATTATGATCTGATCGCGCATAAGTTTCAAGGTTGAATCAGATTTTGGGTTTTCAAAATCTCTCCTCCAAGTACTGTACTTTCCCTTTACTGTAGTGTCAAAATTTTTAGACCGTTCAATAGCTGCAGCTGCCAGCTGACGGTCTGCCTCTTTATCTTCTCTAATCAAACTTGCAGCTCGTAGAGCTCTTCTCTCCAATCGCATTGCCTAAAGTAATTAAATATTTCTTCAAAATACCTATATGCATATGTCAAGTAGAAGTGTGAGATCGATTACCTGCCGTTTTAGCTTCACTGGATTCATTGATGATAGATTAGAAAAATCAGCTTCCCCTTCTCCAGGAGGATGATCATCCGCAGAGTTTTCCACTTTCTCTTCATTCTTTTTCTCAGAAACTAATGTGTCTAGCTGAAAGGAAAGAATACATCAATTATGTTTTACATGAGCATATAAACCGGGAAAATTGAACTACCACGATAGTTTAGTGAGCCACAGCAACAAGGGAAAAGGAAGAAAAAGCATTGATGTTTTACCTTAATGTATTATGGAAAGTTAGAAACTAACTAAAACAGCAGTAAGTATGATATAACATATTTTAACTAATAAACCCATCACATTATCTAAAAAATTGCGAAAACTTGATCAACTTCATAAATATCTGCAGTACCTTGGGACTCGATGGCTGGTGGTAGTTTCTATCCATAGAATTTTCCCATACCCAGGAGGCAGATAAATCCTTCAATTTGACCCTTCCAAGCCGGAAAGCCCCAGAAGGATCACTATAGGCTGCAATTATATCAATATCCTGTTTGAAGCCAACGGTTCAAAATAAACATTGTACGTGTTAAATGCAAGGAACATTAAAATTCATTAACTTCATAACACATCAATACCTTATCATCTTCACTGGTGCTAATTCTTTTTGCAATTTGTTGCTCCTACAAGCATTTGAGTTTGATCAATAAGTGCAAGAAATTTAGTACAAAAAAAAAGGTGCAAGAACTCTGAGTGCAAAAATCTTATAAGTAAAGTAAAATTGGAATTGAGGGTAAAAGATCCCACAATCAATTGATAGAGTTTTTTTCCACCTTGTGTAACGTGAGGAAAAAACTAAACTCATAAATAAAATATAACTGCATCAAGAAGGCCTTTAATGATACAAGTATTCAGCCTTCAAACGAAAATAACACATTTATTTTCTTTTAAGCATTTTGCTAGTTCAAGTATCTTAATAATTACAACCAAGACAACTAGCAAAACACGTTTCAATAAAAACACAGATAGAATAAAACCAAAAAAGCTCATAAGTACCTGAACTGACCAATTGCTAAGAAACCATTGATTCGCATGCATATTAGATATTACCATACGTTATTACTGCCACAGGCATAACACCCCAGTGAGGAACAATGCTAGATATTAAACTATGTAAATTTTTCCACCCACTTAGAGGCTAGATGATAAGGTATTGTGCTAGAAAAACAATTTCAATACATAAGTGCACACACATACATACTTCCTTGTCCTCAAAGGTGAGCTTTCCACAAGCATTACTCAGCTAGACGTCTTTTAAATTTAACAATGTCGTCCAATCAATCCACTACTAAAATATCTTAAAACGAGAAAACTATCAATCCATGACAATAAGATTTCACCTACCAACTAAATGAAAATCAGAATTTGAATAAAAAGATATTGGTAAAGTAAAAGAAAACAGGACAGCAACCATAAATGTAAAACGTGCCACAAAGAGATACAAGTGTGATACCTCTCCGTCTCCACATTGAACACAATGGTGCTTAGGCTTCCCATTCTGACTGCAGTATTATAAAATAGAAGCCTCGTCAATGTTCATTTATCAGAAAGAAATCATCCATCCAAGCATTATAATAAAAGAGTAAAAATACACAAGCAAATGAATAATAAAGAAAAAGGCCAGCATATATATCAGCAATTATCTTACGCGAGAGAAGCATTGGATGCATCCACTCCAAGGGGACCAAATCGAAATACAACCTGCATCAAAATCAGGCAGTTGAACTTGAGACTCAAACTGCATCTATCAAGAAGACAAAAATCGACGTATTCGACAATTTCAATCTGATCGTAGAAATGAATTCTTATAAACAATGAAAATAAAGATACACGCAGACACAACAGAAGCACAAACTTAAGATCAGAGACAACAGCCTGCTTCATTTCACTGAGGCGCAATCAAATCTCTAACAGATACACAAGTAGAAGAAAAATCCGAACAATCGGCATCATCAGGCTACTTCAAAGGCCGCAAGAAAAAAACAATTTCAAAACCTCATCGAGGTCTCGGAGAAATTCAACTCACAATCGCAACAGTGAATGAGAAGGATCTTAAAGAACATATATCAATTCACTACCACATTTCAACTAGCAAAAAAGGAACAGATCAAAATTATCAAAAAATCACAGGAAATGCTCGAATAGGAACCGAAACTAATTACCGATGAGACGCAGATGAGAAACAGAAGATTCAAGCCGAGAGATATTCTTCTTCGAAAAACTTCCATGGCAGAAATTTGAGACAGATGATCAGTAACTTATCAGTTCTCAGTTAGAACGAAGAAAGAATCTTCAATGTTCACTTGTCTTCAATGGCCATCGATGAACTGTCATGCGTACTCCATGAGAGCGCGTTGGATCATGAGAATATGAATCATGAACTTGCATATGTTAATTTCACCTGGATTGGGTTGTTTTATATATTTGGAAAAATTGCGTTATTAGTCTCTAACATCTGGCTTCAATTTGGTTTTTTTTTTATTTTTTTATTTTTTAGTTTTTACAGAAAAGATTGGTGCGGCAGTGGTTTAGTGTTAATTCAGTTCAACTGGATTTGATTCTAAATATTTAAAACCTTATTTTTAGGTAAACTTTAAGAGTATTTAAAAGTAATGGTTAGTAATAATTGCAATTAAATGCTAGTGTGAATGTAGCTTTTTAAGTATTTAAAAGTAATTATTATTAATTATTATAGTCAAATGTAGTTTTTATGAATATTTAGAATGTTGATTTATTTTAAATATTTAAAAGTAATAATTGCTGTCAAAAATTAGTTATGATGTAATTTTTTTGAAGAATATTTAGCAAATACTAATTTCTTAATATCTTTAAATACTCCTCCCAAACATTCCCATAAAAATTTGGGTAAATATATTTATCAATTAAAAAAAAAAAGAAAATACACATATTATTAAATGGATAAATATCATTAAATTAATTATCAGCTGTCTTCTATTATTAAAGCAAAATTTTGAAAAAAATATTTTGAAAGCGTGCTTCACGACCATTTTTCCAAAATGGTTTGAACATAATCTGATGAGGATTTATTAGTTTTCACCTTGCTTGTAATGATGAATATGCATCTTAATCAAGTGGTCTTCTTCGGGTTTGCCTTCCTTGTTGCTTTCGTTAGGATTAGATTAACATTAACATTGATTATGATTTTTTTTTTTTTTTTTTTTTTTAGATTACAGGTTGGAAGACTGGAATCACCGATCTAACAAATGTTTGTGCATCTCTAATGTTAGCTGTTGACGATTAATTATGATTATTAGGCTTAATGTAAATGCAATAAGGCTTAGATTAGAATGTTGATCACTATAAAAGCTTTCATCTACCTTGTTGTTGTTTGTGTAGGATGAGATTAAGAAAGAAGATAGAGGTAGAGAGAAATTTTTTTTTAAATGATTATTTTATTCTTTCGTATCTTACATAAATTTAACACGTAAGAGTTAATTACAACATTTATTAAATTTGAAAGAAGTTAATTGATCAATAAAAATTTTGAGATGTAATTGTCGCGAATATCATAATTTAGGAATGATTCGTGAAATTCATCTTAAAATAAATTTATCATCTTCCAACATAAATACAAATAAAGTATATATTTTCACTTCCCCTACTCTTTTACTATAATCGAACAAGTACTTCATACCTCCAAACATCTTCGCCTTTTGCATTATCTTCCTTTTTCTCCAAATCCAAATGCCCCTAAGTAATATTTCAATTAATGACTTTTAAGTACTAATGTGACATGTTATACAAAATTGATATAATTCAATTTCAATTAATTTATGACAAACCTACTTTTTTTTTTTTCATGGAAAATTTGGAAAAAAAAAATACATTTTTAATTCCTAAATTTGACATTGTTTCTATTTGGTTTTGAATTTTAAAATCAAATATTTTTATATTTGATATTTAAAAAATACCCATATTCAATAATATTTGATTTTAGATCATAAAAAAAAAAAGTTTTGACAAAATATTAATTTGATGACCACTGAGCTAATTTTAAATTATAGTATATCAATAAATAATTATTTTAATATTGTCATAAATTTAGTTAAACAAATATATATCAGTGTATATATAAAGACTAAAATTGTATTTTAAGAGTATGTTTTTGAAATATAAGTAAAGTACCAATCAAACACATAAATTAGAGACTTGCACACGATTCAGTTCGGCCTCCTTTGAATGGTAGAGAGGAGCACGCAATTAGGATGTCATTTGCTGTTTTTACGATAATTTTGCCCTTGTTCGGTTCGGTTTTTTACTTGGTCGGTAAAATTTCGAAAGCACAACTTTAGTTCTTGAACTTTGATTTAATTTATTTTGATCCCTAACCATTGTCGGAAAAAAACTCAAAACTAGGTCCTAGAGTAAATTTGAAAATAATATTAATCAAAACTAGTTCAATAATTTTAATATAATCGAAGATAAAATTTACGAATATACTCTTGAAATTTACCGAGGAAGGTGTAATTTTTTTAAAAGAAAAAACAAATATAATTACCAATTTTAAGTTTTTTTAAAGTTCGGAAATCAAAACGAAACAAATCTCAAAATTTAGAGATTAAAATTCGACTGTTTAAATGGGAGAGGAAAGCCACAAAACTTAACTACTCTGAATATAAATTGATTGAATAAAAATAAATAATTATAATCTAATTACAAAGGACCGTATGGCTTAATCATTTTTACTCTTCTCTCTTGTACAAAGCATTGTTCTGTCTTTACAAACTGCAAAAAATAAGAACAGCTGGACTTCAAAGATCACAAACTTGACAATCCAGTGTAATGCAATACCCAAAACCTGTCCTAATTTCCAACATAAACAATCTTAATTACATGTTACCAAATATACCTGAAAAAACATACTTCATTCTAACAACTATAAGAAACGTATGAATAAAGAAATGAGAGTGATGAGAGCATTAGTACCACTGAAATCTATCTAAAACTGGGTGGTGTTTGGTTTAGCATGGTTTCCATATTGCTTCACATGAAGTGGAGAATTATGGTGAAGAGGCTGACGAGCATTGCCATTCGACGCCAGACGGGGAGCACGGTTTCGAGGCTCGGTTGATTTGTCATCTGTAGCTTCGATTTGTTCTAATGTCTCGACCACCTGTTTCATTGGGGGTCTGTTTTTCTGTTCTTGCTCGATACATTGTAGTGCTAGTTGAGCCACTTGGAATGCAGATCTCGACGGATATTTTCCTTCCAACCGAAAGTCCATCACGTTTTTCAGCTTCCTCCTATCTGATAAGTATGGCTTTATCCAATCCATCAGGTTTTCTTGTCCGGTTGGACGATTTTCATCAAGTGCACGTAAACCCGTCAACATCTCGATTAGTACAACTCCAAAACCATAAACATCACTCTTGACATACAGATGTCCTGTGAAATTATTAACAATGTCATTATTCTGAATTCTAAAACCTCTTGTAAACAGGCTCGAGTTTTAGAATTAAGATTGACTCATTCAACATGGACATTGGACAATTGTTGGAGATACTCATCTTGTGTCAATTCTCCCACATTAGAAAGGTGAGTATTCTTCAACATATATATAAGATAAGATGAGCTACTCCTCTCATAGCCAATTACTTTTGAGATGGATACCCACACTTTCTAATAATAGTGACAATCAATTTTGAAAGGTTTTTATTCTACCTGTGGTAACGTACTCCGGGGCAGCATAACCATGAGTGCCCATAACTCGAGTCGACAGATGAGATTTACTTTCTGAAGGACCCAATTTCGCCAAGCCAAAGTCAGATAACTTTGCTGTATATGACTGCAGGTAAAGACAGATTCGGTTTACGATAAATACGACGAGGAGAGAAGATATCGAAAGGAAACAGCTATAATGGTAAAGGTGGTTGCTGAAGAATTGAGATGAGTAGAAGGCTTCCACAAAATGTATAAATTGAAATTCATAGTAATAGAACTTTACCCCATCAAGCAGAATATTAGAAGCCTTGAAATCTCTATAAATTACTTGCTTGTCTGATGTGTGCAAGAAAGCCAACCCTCGGGCAGCACCTATGGCGATCTTAAGCCGAGTATCCCACTCTAACGGTGTAACTACCGAGCCCCCTGCATTTCACAGAAAGGTTATTTACACTTCAGTAAGCTAAGAATTAAATGTGGGGGAACATCATAACATAGTATGTCAGTTAGTTTTCTTACTTCCAAATAGATGGTTCTCCAAGCTTCCCTTTTGCATGAACTCATAAGTAAGGAGTAGCTCGTGATCCTCCCAACAGTAACCTAACAGCTTCACTAGATTTGGGTGAGAAAGTCTTCCTAAGAAGCCCACTTCTGACTGCACAACCAACCACCAAACAATGTTATTAATTATTATATGTAAATTTCAAAAGGTCTCGAGAAATGAACTTCTAGAATATGCATCTTTCACTACCAAAATTGGAAAATTCGATAACAAATCGATTGAATCATGGATGGAAAATTCCGGTGGCTAAGTCTTAACCAAGTTTAAATGTTGATCTATGGAAGTTGACAGAGATTGGTGTTGTACATATTAACACAAACAATGAAGATATGAAATCATAATAATTCTTTCTTTTTACTTTTTCCTTTTGATAGTCGGTGTTTCAGAGCACACTCTTTGACTTAAGGCTTCACTCATCCTAATGCCAGTTCTAAGACGAGAATTTTTAAGTTAAGTTTTCAACCGGAGTTCGAAACCAGGATGCAAAGTGAACAATCTCAAGTTTTCTACCGAAGTTCGAAACCAGGATGCAGAGTGAACAATCTCCTAGGAGATTTTTTCCCCCTCCAGAATTAGTTTATTTGAGGAGATTTTAGAGATGAGAGTATTCTTCACTAAATGCTCGGAACCTGGGCCTCTACAAAGTAATACTTAAATTTTATCAATGAAGATGTTTTCGTTTCCTATAAAAAAATCAGTATTCTACTCAAATAACAACAAAATTACCTGCCACTCCTCAATTCCTTGCACACTGTCAGATTTCAACTTTTTTACTGCAATAGCCATCGAATTTCCCTTCTTACCATGGCCCTTCTCCTCAAGCCAACCTTTGTAAACCTTGCCAAAACCTCCTTCACCAAGCATTGCCTCAGCTCTGAAGTTTTTGGTTGCAGTTCTGAGCTGTGCCAAACTATACTCCCTCAAGTTCGGAGAGGGTAAAATCTGGCCATTGGGAAAAGCTTCATCTCCACTTGCTGCCGAGAAATTACTGTGCTTGGAGATGTAGCTGAGCGTTGATGATGTTGTCTGACTGGTTGCCTGGGATACTACTGTTATAGCCACAGATTTTGATCATATTAGACAATCAATCTTTCCTAGTCACAAACAAGATATCATAATTTTCATGTAGCTCTTAGTCTTGGAACAAAATTCGAAGGAAAAACTAACCGAACACTCAGAAACTATAAAACTCCAAAAGATTAATTAAACAAATACCCATATGGGACAAGTTGAAGACGGTTTCAGAAAATATTTCCTCCTCAAAGATTGATAAACAGTACAAACTAAAGAAACCCCATCAAAGAACTTCAAACTCAAAAGGGAAAATTTATTAGGGAGAAACCTGAATCTAGCAAGCACAAACTTCTAAATAAAACTAAATTAAAACAACAATGTTCAAGATAATATCGAATAAGACCTGCAAAAATTACCTGAACTAAAATGTCCAGTGGTATCAGGGGTATGATAATCAACTGGAGAACCCCAACAAATCCCCATTTATCTCTCTTTAATTCTCTCTCTTTCTGTTTGAGCACAAAAATGAAGGAATAAGAATAGGAAGATGATTAAGAAGAGCCCTAATGAAATAAAATAAAAGCAATCCAGGTTGTTCAGTCAACTAGTTAACATTCACATGTCATTGACCGATTAATTACATAAATCTCTCGATCAATCTCACAAATACGATCCAATGAACTCGGATTTAAGGGCACATACATAAAAATGTCAACACCGATTAAACAAATTGCAGAAAACAAAAAAGAATCAGGGGAGTGAAAAACGAAGCGTTCAATTGAAGATTGGGCGATCTTACCATGCAGACTAAGTCGCTGAAATTGAAAACAGGTGTGGACAGAAGACGATGACGACAGACTGAAGATTTGTCCGTTTGTTCAAAGTCAACTCCAGGATATGATGGATGTTAAAGTTTCAATCTAACTACGTGCAAAGTTGAAATCAAAGATAACGGAAAGGATCGAAGAATTGAAAAACAAAGATGGAGATTACTTGAATTACTTAAATGGTGGGATCGTGGAATAATGGCGTCGCCATTGTCCGCCATTGGAGCCCACGCCAGAGCTCGCTTTAAACTGTTTAATTTGTTGACCCACTTTCGTAAATAAACGACGTTATGCTGTCTTTTGGTACCATAATTTTCGTATTAGACAATCCATAATCATAATTTTATGTTTTAAATATTTTTAATTTTTTCCTAACTATTTTTTATTTTCATTAATTTTCAATATAAATAATTATTTTCCTTATAATCATTATTTTGTCGTCTTCTTTACCTAATTGAGGAAAAATAAGGAAAATAGTTACTAAAATGATAAGAATTAAAATTATAATATAAATAGAATGATTATAGAAAAAATTATCATTTATGTGTAGAGAGAAGAGAGTGATTATGAGGATAATACTTATTTGCGTTTTTTACGAAGGAAATAGTTATTTGGAAAGTAAAATTATGAGATTAATGCGAGTAAAAATTTGTTACCAGAAGAATAAAAAAAATATTATGAGAAAATAAAAGTAGTTAAAATAATAATAAAAAATTTATTTTGAATTAATGTAATTATGGTAATAATGGTTCTAAGTGTATTTTGTCAATGGTCGAAACACAACAAATCATTTTCATTCTCATTCTCTCCATTTCAACTTCGTCACAAACATCTCTTTAAATTTTAAATTGTTTCATTCAAAATATTTAAGATACAAACTTAGTGTTAATATTAATCCAAGTTAATTTAACAATGCTAGTAATTCTAATGTCGTAAAAAATTAAATGTGAACCTACTTTTAAAATTTATTAAAAAAAAATACGATGAATCGTGTAAAGGAAAATAAGAAAACACTTTTCCTATAGTATAATTTAAGTTTTTTTCAAATTCAATCATAGAAATTGAATAAACTCTAAAGTTATTAAATCAAAATTCTAATGTTTAAAATAGAACAAATCTCAAAATTTAATAATTAAAATTGAAGATCATAATTTTATTTCAACCTTTAAAATTTGAGGGGAAGAAAGGGTGGAGAAGAGAGTGGTGTGAACACTACTAGCAAATGAGGATGTGAAGACTTTGCCACTTTTACCAATTCAAACAGCCTTCCTTTCAAAGCATACCAACCAAACATTCAAACTTTAACTTCTTTTTTTTCCCTTTTTGTAGACTCTTTTTTTTTAATGCCAATATTCTAACTTTGGCTTTTCACTTTTTCTTAATCTTTTTCTTCATTAATTTTTTTTTTTTGTTTAATCTCAAGTTTTTATTTTTAGTTGTTAAAGTGGCACTGAGTTTAAACTTTGCCGGGTGTTTGTTTGTAAAATTGTGAAGTGATTATTTTGAGTGATTATAAATGAGGAGTTGTTTTAAGTAATTAGAAAGAATAAATTGGAATAATAACTCGTTTTGATGAGATTTTTAAATAGCGATTATAAAAACTCATTTATAATAGCTAAACAGTCCTTCAAGACTTTCTTTTTAATTTACCTAAAAAACATCGTTGTAACTATAAATTTGGTAGTTGTGATTTAAAAAATATATAAATTAGTAATAAACTATAATTTAATTCTTGGGTTTAGGAGAAATTTAAACTCAATCCCCATGTTTTGAAAAATTATAATTTAATTTATTTGATGAATGAAATAGGTAGAAGTTAATTATTTATATCTTAATGATGAGAGTGTGAGACAAGGATGCATAATTCATACATGAAAAGTAATATATATGTACTTCATTTGCGTAGTATTTACAAACGGTATGAACTATCTTTTTAATTTTATCAAATTATAGGGACTAAATTAAAAAAAAAAAAATCATAAAAACAAAATTCAATTTTTTTTTTTTAAATCATATAAAATTTTAAATTATACAAAATATGTAATTTATTCTAACATTTATTATTAAAAGCCAAAGTTTGGTTGTTGTTTTTTTTTTGGTCTAAGTTTTCTGTTTTTTTTTTTTTTTTTTAAGATCTATTAACTTTAAATCTAAATTCCATCTTTCTTTTTTTTTTTTTTTTTTCAAGTTTCAACGTTAATGTTTTTTGCATTTATTTCCCAACTTATTTGACAATCAACAAAAAGTAGTTTTGTGCAAAAAGCAAAAACAGATAACAAAACAAAAGTAGCTTTGAGAAAGCGGGAAAAAAACACAACCAAACCCCTCTCCTAATACCTATGAAATTTCCCCAACGAAATTAAAGAGAGAGAAAAAAAAAAAAAAAAAAAAAAAAATCATTTCTCCAATACTTATGAAATTTCCTACTTAGATCAATGTTCCCCGTTATGTTTGTTTCGTTAAATATTCAAGAATACGTTAGTTTTTTTTTTTTTTTTTTGGATTTTGAAATCGAATACATTAGTTTCTTGTAATTTCTGAATTGAATTTTCATTCAAATCATAATTTTGGTTAAAATGTCATTTTGGTCTCAAGACATTAAGATTTGTTATGTTTTAGTTTTTAGACATTTAAAAGTTCAAATTGAGTTCCTGAACTTTAAAGTTTGTTTCATTTTTTTCTTTGAATTTTTAAATTTGTTTTATTTTGATCCCAACTTTCAAATAATAGATTTTCAAAAATAAAATTAAATGCGATCTTTATTTGAAACCTTTTGTTAAGTTTTATTTAAAAATTAACATTCATTTACATTAAAATTATTAATGCTGTTGAACCATTTTTTTTTAAAAAAATTTGAACTTCAAATATATTATAGGGATCAGTTTTGAAACTGTTTTTTTCAGATTTTAGGGATTTTTTTTTTTTTTGAAAGTCCAAGAATTAAAACTAGTTTTTTCTTAAATTTAAGATCAAAACGGACCAAATTTATAAATATAGAAAATGAAATTGAACTTTTGAAATCTAAGAACAAGCTTAAAATCTATGATCAAAATGATATTTTAACCGCTTGAGCAAATCTAACACCTAACATAACTCAATTGATAGATACTCTAGCTCAAGCCAATTCAAACAAGCAATAGCAATGTCAACAAAAAAACATGGTAAATTTCAAGGTATTAAATAAAACATCATTTTAGAGTACAAGAAACCATATGCATCAACCAAATCCTGCCATTCTTGAGATTATTAAAGGAAAAAAAAAAAAAAAAAAAAAAAAAAAATCTTCTACACTTTCCAAAGACAGAAATTGGCACCTATCTTTTCTTCCCCTCTGAACCTAAAAAATTAGGATACATAAATCTGTACATGAACCCCTCTTTCTAATGTTTTTACAACACAATTTGGTGAGGTTGACAAGGCTCCACCTTAGTCTCTACTCCAGGAGCAACAGATCTCAAACCCACCATTTCTATGGTTAATAAAGAAGTTGAAAATTAATTAATAATTAGTAATCCTCAGAGCTGTAAAACTAAATCAGGGTGAGCAGACTCCACCTTACTAGAGCTAGGAGAACCTGGAGATTTAAATCTCACGTTCAGGTCCGGGGGAACCGATTCCGGTTTGTATATTGTTGTTGTTACTACTGCATCTGTTTCTTCTTCTGATGCTGGTGATGCCCCCTGCTGCCAAGGTGTTTGTGAATGAGGGGTGGTCACTGTATTGATAAAACCCTCATTCCCCGGCCCGAGCAATGAACTGGAAGTGTTTGTTGAACTAGGATTGTTTTCGAGACATTTTGGTTCTTTTGGATTCTGGTTGATTGCCAGTGTGGGAAGAGTGACGTTGGCATTAGTCCTGGAGATCGTCTCGAGCATTTGAGATGACCGAGGTTTAACGACAACAAGCTCGGACGCTCCTATTAGTATCCCCTTGTGAGCAGAGAGATCAAAGCCATAAGCAGCACCATTTAGTCCATTCGGGCCAGGCCGGATTGTTGGACTTTGGTGTTTCAGATAGGAAGGCCTCGACGTAGGAATACTACTTTCCATTGTATTAAAATCACTACTGGGATTCAATCCTTCAACTGCTTCCGCCTGTCCCCTGCTGGATTGAAAAGATTGTCGAATACATGACGATGACGACAAAGCTGCAACAGACTCAGTGGGAGGTCTGGTTAACTGGCCATCTGAACTGTGGGAATGGGAAGGCTCGTCGTGCATCTTCAATGACGTATCACCTTCAGAGTTATTGGATGATCGAACACCGTTTTGTTCAGGAACAAGAGGTTTTACATCTGCAGCAGAACTTTCATGCACAATAAGGGGCTGCAATGTTGACATTTGACTGAGAGGTAGAAACACCCTCTTTGGTGTGGTATCATTTTCCAAAACCCATCCAGGACCAAAGCCTGAACCTGCTGGTAAAGATCTTTCGATTTTCTTAGAAGCAACTCTCCAAGCTACTGATCCAAGATCTGCAGCAAATCGAGCAAGGCTTCTTGCATAAGCATGCTCCAAAAAAAGTCCGACCTGATTCACATAAAGAGCGAGTTATACCACCGAAAGGTCCATGTAGGTTCCTCGTACAATTCCAGTCCCAACACAAATAGCAGCACGTTTAGGCAATTTATATAAATGAGGACAGTAAACATTCAAGCCAACGTTAGTTATCGAATAAGAAACCGAAGCTAAGGGGTCAAATCTTCTTATCCTGAACTATGCTTCCATATCTTATTTGAAAATGAGCTATTTGAGACGCCACAGCTCCAAATCCAAAACCAGCGTGGAAATATCCAATTCAAAACTTCTGACTATAATGGAATATATCCAGCATTCAATAAACAAACATTCGACATTTAAAAGATAATGTTAACAGTAATTAAGTCAGATACATACTGGCATTAAAACCTTCCTCTCTTTATCAAATGTATTCAACACAGAGGGCTCTAGCAAAGCAGTTGCCGCCTGAAATTGCTGGTATGTGCTACGCCTATTATCATCAGAGACAATTGGTTTTTTCCCCTGTCTCACAGAATTAAACCTCAGTGCAGAACCTGCCAGGAAAGAATAATCTTTGAACCAATACATAGATTGTATCTTGGTAGCACTCTATGAGTGGATGCTAAAATGAAATGGCTTGCTTATGATTTCATACCTGTAATATCCTCACTTCTATCAAATCTGCTCGGGTTAAACAGATTAAATGCAGCATCACTATTGGAAGAAAAGGAGAATCTGCTAGAAAAATTAGCAAAACTGGGCTTCTCCAAATGATGAAATCCTTTCCTCAAGTCGCTAGATCTATTTGTGTTTTCACCACCAGTAGCAAGAGTGGCATCTGGGGAAAACTCAGAACCAGCACGCTCCAAGGAAGGTCTACCCAATGGTTTTTTCAAATTCTTGGTAGGCGGCCTACCTCTTCTTGCTACTTTAGGTTCGGGTTCATTACCATCACTATCTTGTCTCAAGTCCTTAAAATTCTTTTTTGCCAACTCATGTATGGTACGTGCCTGACAAAAACATAACTTCGATTATATGTGAAAAGTAGAAACATAAACCACAAGGAAGTACAGCACAAATCAAACCTGCCGAAAATATATAGTATCTGGTGCATTATATTGCATTCCATTTGAACTAATTAAGAGAACGTCTTTCTGCAGACAAAAAATCGCATTATTAGCAATATTATTAAAGAAACCATGGCATTCTTCAACTGGAGAAAAGTGCATAGTAGGCTGCTGGGCTACCAGACAAAGATCTACTAACAAATGGGGACAATCTATGCCAGAGGAGATAATACAAGTCGGTATTTTGAAAGAAACAACCATTTACTTCAAAACAGAAGATGCACATAAGCTGTTTTAAGCAACATGTATACCTATTCAGAATAGCAACAGTCAACAGATATTTAAAAATAAATAACTCAAGAAAACGGACCACAGATGAACAACAGATAGATGGGAAAGCAGATTGCAAAAGATAAAGGAGAAAGCTCATGAAACCGCAAACAGTAGTTGCATTAAGTAAAACGGATAACTTGTTGCTCAACAAAATATGAGTAGTTAAATTTTACAATAGGTTCGATCACAACCAGTTTACACAGAATCAAGACTCCCTCTTCTCTAATATAAATTGATTCATAAACCACATAGTGGGTTGGAAGATTATGGGTGTGCAATTTTCGAACCAAATAGACAGAACAGGAAAAGAAAAGGATACACGAAAATCTGGAGAAAAAAACTCTGTAATGAGGCCTAAAAATCCTTAAATCATTAGTGAATAAGGTTCTAAGCTTCACTACTCTGAATGTCAAGAAAATATCAAATGAATCACTACCCTATTCAACTCTAACCGGCCCAATACAGCTAAGAATAAATTCACTCCAGCAGCAATTCAATTAGCATGGTTAAAAACATCAATTTAGTAGTGGACCAAGAAAAGTGAAGGTATATAGAATTCAGTTGAACGGGAAAGGGAAAAACAAATGATTTAAATGAAACAGAAAACTAAAAATTCTTATCATACTTCAAACTGTTCCAAGCTGGTATAAGCTCCAGAAGTAAGCTTCTCCCGTACAGTCCCAAAATCCATTGGATGCTCTATAATATCATGATAGTCTGGAAGCT
The DNA here is from genome assembly GCA_037832605.1 of Cyclanthera cordifolia. NCBI lineage: Eukaryota > Viridiplantae > Streptophyta > Magnoliopsida > Cucurbitales > Cucurbitaceae > Cyclanthera > Cyclanthera cordifolia. The sequence goes on along the minus strand of JBBMEG010000001.1, from coordinate 6,768,427 downwards.
ACAAATAATAATTTTAAAAGTAAAATCAATGTACAGATGGGACAAACTATGTCATAAGACCCAAAAGCTGATGCGTCATCACTCCCAAAACCAAACCTCGTTGGGGTCCACCGGTTCAGAAAACACACCATAGACGTCCTTCCTGGAATTCAAGCACTAATGAAATTAATATTAAATAAAAAGGAAAATCACAGTGTCAAACACAACACAGAAAGATGAGCTGAAAAAACACACTTTTGAATCCTGTCGAGGATGAAGATTAAAAGCTTCTTATCAGGTAAAGGCGTCGAGGGTCCCGAATCCATATGCGACTCTGCATGTAATTATGTTCATAATAATTAAAAAACAGTCAGAAACATAGTTTTCAAACAAGTGGTGGGTGATTATTGACAAAAACCTTGAAGGGTTTCCAAGGGGTTTGTAGCAGAAATGGACTTTTCAACCTGAAACATTTACAAACAACCAATTAGCCAACAGTTCCACTCAGCAAATAATTTCCCAATTATGGTGAGCAACAGAAAAGGAGTAGATCTATTAAAAAGTAAATGGGACTAGGAATCAGACTGCCACGAATGGATAAAAAAGAAAAACCGCAGTTATCAAGTGAGAAAATAATTGAGAGAAAACAAGACAAATTCGAACTTTTTCGTTTATAATACGAAAGTCAAATAGATCGTATTTAAGGAAGATAAGTACCCAGTAAATGCTGCTAATAATAAAACAGCAGGCATCAAATTTATTTGTGCTGAAGAGAACAATGCGCATCAAAACTAGAAACTCAGTGTAGCCATTTCAAATTAGCCAAGTCAACTATCCTTGACTGAGATACTCGAAAAAACCAACAACAAAATTCAAAGGTGCGAAATTCAAGGAAAACTCTTTCAGATATCGTCAACGTATTTCCTCCACGCACCCACAAAAATAAAAACGAATATATCTCCCTCAAACTTTGGCGCCTAAACAATTACTACTCCTCAACAAGACCAAATTCCATTTCCCCTCAAAATAGAGGAAAAACGGCAAAACAAACAAAAACCCAAGATAAACAGGCAAAGATCGCAGTACCTTCTCGGAATCTCGAATCGTAGATCTCTCCTCAATCGAACCGATCTTCCGCTTCTTATCAATTGAAGCAACATTATCATCCCCCTCCGCATTAGAATCGGAAGCGCGGGAATCGGGAGAAGAGGAATTGAGGGGGGATTTCTGGGAGCGCAATCTGAGGACGAGCTTGAGTTTCTTCTCGCGGTGGTTCTCGTGCAATTGTTGATTGTAATCGGCATCTGCGAGCTCATCGGGAGTGAGTTCGTCGGGGTTGGGATTCCGGCGAGTAGATCGCCGGAGCGGAGGCGAAGAGGCGTAATTAGGGTTGGAAATTGCGGTGGAGCTGTTGATTCGCTTTGGTTGCAGTTGATTGTGTTGATTCTGGTGTTGATCCTCTTGGTCTTGTTGCTCTTCTTTGAGATTCCGCTTTTGAAGATCCAACAGCGATGGCCGCCCTTTCTTCCTCTTCTTCCTCTCCACTACCTTACCCATTTTTGCTGCTTCCTCTGTTTCTCTCTCTCCCAGCCCGCGTCTCTCTCTCTCTCTCTGGAGAGATAAAACAAACAAACAAATCCGTATTATTCTTTATTTTTTCTTATTTATTTTTGCAACTATTTCGTTTCTTTATTTGTTTTTAATATACTATGTTTATTACAAGGGTTTGAAAAAATATTTGAAACCAAAGTCTTTACTAATACAAAAATTACAATCAAATAAATTATTAAGATAATTATTATTTTTAAATATTTAAAATAAATCTTTATTCTAAATACAAATTTTAAATATTCTTAAAAAATTCATTCAAATAAAGTTTTGATTATAATAATCACTTCTAAATTACTTTTAAAATAAAATTTCATTATAAATACTAATTTCAAATACTCTTAAAATTTACTTACAAAAAAGATTTTTATCGTAATCATGGTTAATCATTATTTCTATGGTTAATCATTTTAAAATATTCTTAAAAATTATTTTTAAACAATGATTTAAAAGCAATCATTACTTTTAAATATTTAAAATAAATCTCCATTCTAAATACTTTTAAAATCTCACCGTCTTTATTCTCATTCTTCTCTCTTTTTTTTTTCTTTTCTTCGAACACTCGTTAAGTGTGATGATTGTCTTTTAAAATATTTATGATTCTCTAGGTTAGCTTACATGTATCTCGATTATTATTGGTGGACAAAAATCCTTATTTTCATTCTTCTCATTTTTATGAGACCGCATATCTATTTGGATTTATGGACTCTAGTATCATATTAAAAGAATTGTAAATATTCATCTGAAAATCAACTAGCAATGGAAATAATAACCTATTGTATCTTATAAATGGTTTGAATATTTTCTCGAAATATAATTATTAAAGGTTATGTTTATAAGTTTGAAAGATTGTTATTATTATTATTATTATATATATATATATATATATATGTTTTTTTTTTTTAATCAATAATATAATATCTCGAAGAATTATACTATGTTTAATTACGACGAGAAGGGAACGAAGGATAATTGAAATGAAGGGAAGGAATACAATAATAGAAGGAAGATATGGAGTACTAGGAGTAAATTTGTGATTGATATAAGATGTGAATCGAGTAGGTCAAACACTGGGAAAATATCTCTTTCATTTCTATCTTGTTCCCATTTTCATCACTTCAAACATACCCTTAATTTTGATGTTTGTGTTTTTTTTTTTTTTTTTTTTAGAAAATCAGTAATAAACCACTACTCTTAAAAAAACTCATCACTTGTATTTGACAGTAAACAGACATTTTTACTTATCTATCAAACCACGCATCAAATTTCATGTTATCGACTCCAAAACAATTACTTAACTATTTTTAATATCAATCTCTTATTAAATATTCAACTCATTTAGCTCCATTATATTATGCTCAACATGTTTACAAAAACAAAAAACAACCTAAGTAACATTGCTAAAATAAAATTATCCAATCAAAATATATTAAAAATATGCTCAGAATTAGGGTTATTTCGATGACTTTACCCCTAATATTTTCAATTACAAAGAATAATAGTTCAACCAAATCAAAAAATAAAATAAAATAAAATAAAATGATATTTGTGAATTTGAGGAGGGGAGGCACGATTGTCACGTGACTTTCTCTGTTGAACTAACGTTGTTTGACACGTGTGACCTTCGAGTGCATCGGTTCAAAACCAATTTTGTTTCGAGAAGGGACAATATTTTTGTCGTTTTATTGTATACGTGGCATGTACAGTAATCTTCTGAACTGTTGGCCGTTGCAACGCCCTTTAAAACAATACGTTTGATTTTTAACAATAAGCAACCTGATAAATGGAATTTATAATTTTTGAGATTTTCAGTACAAAATAAAAGTTTAATTATATTTATTTTGGCAATAATTTTGTTTTAAGCCAGCGTAATTACTTTTACTTTTCTGCCTAACGTTTTAAAAGATTTTTATTTCTATTTTGATTCTGACTTCAATTTTAGATTCACAAATTTTGAAAATTACTAAAATATAAAAATTAACTATAAATACAATCATTTTTAAAAACATTAACAAATATAATTATTAGTTAATTATAAGTATCCGCATATATATTTGTTACGGTATATTATCATTATTAAAATATATTAATGATTATGTACGTAAATATTTAAAATCTATCTATATTTTATAATTAATTCGTGATACTAATCAAATATAATTTCTCTTTTAAATTTTAGAATTCTAGATGGGAGATTTAATTAGTTTCAATTTTTCTCTTACATTTGACTTTGACTCCTCTTGAGCATTTTCGATAGTAGTAGAAATGGCTATATGGTGTTTTTTTTCTAAAGGTTATGATTAACAAAATATTTGGGAGAAAATTTCAAATTATTATTATTTTATTATTTTTTTTTTTTTTTTACTTTGAAATTGTATTGTTAGCTCGGCGGCAAATAATCTAATAAATAATTATGAGATCATAAATTCAATCAATAATTACCTAATAATTTTATCCCAGTATTTATGGCCCTAAGTAAAAATCTGCGGGCATTTATTTGGTTTAGTTTCCGATTTTGACAAATAAACTTATTTAATAATTATTTATCCGGCTGTTTTTTTTTACGATTATTTTTTTTATTTTTTTAATTACAAATAGTTGATATTACTGTTTTCAAATAAATTAAAAGTCAAATATCAATTTTTATGATTGAATCCGTGATGCTGAGTAAAACTAGATTAACATTAAACAATTAAATGACTGCGACACCAATCATTTCGATAAAATATAATTTTGTTAGAATACCGTTAACTCGTTTTTTTAATCAAAATGTTAACGTTTAATAACGATTTATCATTGTCAAAAGAGCAATAGCTCAACAACATCAGTGAATATCGAAGAATCACGAGATTATGAGTTCGAACCCCTTGTCACAATTGTTGTAATTTCAAAAAAAAATAAAAAATAACGAACCGAACAAATGCCAGTGCATATCTAATGCCTGTTGAACAATATTCGTTTGATAAATAACAAATAAATTTAAATAATTTATATCATTACATGTTTAATGATTATAATATTATTATTCACACGAGATTTCGACATATAATATAAATGTGAGACATGTGTAAATAAATTATTTATATTTGCAATTGATTTTAATATATGCAAATGTAGAATAGAATCTCTAATTTGTTCATGTAATTATTTTCTCTCTTTAGATTACAACAACTTTTTAAGACTGGTTTTAACTAGTGACTTCATAGTTATAGGATGTACACTGATTTAATTTCGTCGTTCAATTTGAGATAATTATGTAAGAATTTATTGTGAAGTGAACAAATTATTTAAAAAAAAATTTATTAGATATTTTACATTCTCATCTCATATAAAATGTATAACTCTTATACTAATTTCATCCAAAAGTTTTAATTTTCAGTCGTATGATCTCATCTCCTTGCCCACTCAAAGAATGTTTTTTTTTTTTTTTTATTTCAACTATACTACATAAAATCTTATAAAAAAAATAAAAATAAAAACCCGCAAAATGGAGTACAGCTGTATTACTTCCATCAGTGGGACCGAACAGTGGGCCTTACCTGATCCTGGTCTGTCAATGCTTATAAATTCGATGATAAAAAAAAAAAAAAAAAAAAAAAAAAAAAAAAAAAAACCACCCCCCCACCCCCCCCC
>JBBMEG010000001.1:6749389-6763107 GCA_037832605.1 Cyclanthera cordifolia | reverse complement strand
GTCTGCTTGTTTTTAAGATACCAGACCAAACATGAGGCTTAGAACACAAGCTAAATAGACATGTTGAATTATATAAACTACAAATCAACCAAAAAGCTTAAGCTTTTGAGTAATTTCATTTGTAGGACATTTCTAAAATTTCTAAGTCCACAAGTGAGGGAGAATATTAGTTGATATAATTAAATTTACCCCAACATATTAACTTAAGCTTTAAGGCTAATTGGTGATTTAGCATAATTCAATTTCGCATTTTGTCGAGAAACAACTAAACAAATATCAAAGTAGTTAAGGTCAAGCAGGAAAAAAAAAGAAAAGAAAAAGGTAGACTTTACCATATCTTGCCAATAATGGTATATTCCAGTCATGTTGCGCTTTCTCCATTCCTTCAAGTCAAAAATATTCATGCCGAATGCCCAACCGCAAGCATTTGGATCAAAATTCTCAGAGATCTTTGGGTTTGAGAAGTTGAGATATTTATCAAACCTATGAAAGCTTTCTTTACAGGTCTCCACAGCCCCATTCACCATACCTTTCATATCAATAGACCACAAGGGAGTTAAATCCTTCTGAACTACAATATCATCATCTAAAAACAGGATCTTGTCCAACTTGGGATAAACTTCAGGGAGGTAGAATCTAAGATGATTCAACATGGACAAATACTTTGGATTCCTGTATTTCAGATTATCCATGCCAACAGATAGGGAAGATGGATGATTTGCCTTGAAGTAATACTCCTTAAGTCGGGCGGATTCAAGTTGCCGTAGAACGGAGCAGTAAGAGGAATTCAACCACTTGAAGTCGTCAATATTTTGAACTTGGATTGTTGCTTTCGAAGGAGAACTAACGAGAAACCACATTCTCATAGCAGCAAAATTCAGCTTATCTGTGACAATATGGAAAACATGTTTCTCCGGTTCCTTAGCATGCAAAATCGTAGAGTTGACGACAACAGATGTTGCTAACACATTATCTGAGAAAATCGCATAGTGATATAGCAAAGGATTTTCCATCTTTTCTCTGTCAATATTATGATTAAGATAGTGACCCTTCTGGAAATAATCTCCTGCAAGCTGTAAAGGGAGGCAATGCAAGGATTTGGGGACTGTTTTGGCTGCTAGCTGAGTCAAGAATGCACTCTTTTTCTTCTGACCAGTTACGTTGTCCTCGGTTGACTGTAGCATGGCTCTCAACTTCCTTGACATAGTTAGACAATCATATAGTTCATCTTTGGCCATTGCAAGTGCATGCCCCATGGCTTTTGCTCGATCAAGTGCACTACAGAAAAACAAAGAACATTGCATGAACACCAAGAAAATCAGGCAAGTGTTAACAAAAATAGAGTACGAAGCTTTCCAAACCTTGGATGAAGCCCAGCATCAGAATTTGCTTCCCCTATGGCAAATTGACTTTCTCTACAGCGTTTCATTAGAGTATAGTAAAGTCCAGTATCGTTCTTTGACCTAGCTATATTTGCATATGCTTTGGCCATTATGATCTGATCGCGCATAAGTTTCAAAGTAGAATCAGATTTAGGGTTTTCAAAATCTCTCCTCCAAATACTGTACTTTTCCTTCACTGTAGTGTCAAAGCTTTGTGACCGTTCAATAGCAGCAGCTGCCATCTGAATGTTTAGTTTTTTATCTTCTCTAATCAATTTTTCAGCTCGTAGAGCCCTTTTCATCGCTCGCATTTCCTGAGTAATTGATCAAAAAAATTACTTCAAAATACGCATATGAGTATGCTAAGTAGAAGTGTCAGAAAGATTACCTTCCGTTTTAGCTTCACTGGATTCATTGATAATGAATGAGAAAAATCAGCTTCAACTTCTTCAGGAGGATGTTTATCCACAGAGTCTTCCACCTTCTTTTCTTTCTCGGTCCTTGAAGCTAATGAGCCCGTCTGAAAGGAAACAAAATACTATGATAGTTTAGTGAGCTACAACAAGAGGAAATAAAAAAAAAAAATTAATCCTAGTACATAATCCAAACAAAAACATTCAAGAGGACTTAACCAGCTTCAAAAATATACTGTACCTGTGCACTCAGTGGCTGGTGGTGGTTTCCGTCCGCAGAATTTTCCCATACCCAGGAGGCAGATAAATCCTTCAATTTGACCCTTCCAAGGCGAAAAGCCCCAGAAGGATCACTGTAGGCTGCAATCATGTCAATATCCTGTTTGAAAACGAATGATACAAACATGAACATTGTAAGTGTTAAGTAAAAAGAATAATTTATGAACTTCATAACACGTTAATACCTTATCATCTTCATTGGTGCTGATTCTATTTGCAATCTCTTGCTCCTGGAAACATTTAAGTAGGTCAATAAGGACAATAACTTCTCGATGCAGAAAACTTATAAATAAAATAAAATTAGAATTCAGAGTATGGCACGGATCCCACAATTAATAGATGGAATTTCTTCCACCTTGTGTAATGTGAGGAAGAAATAACAAAACTCATAAATAAAGCACAACTTCATCGAGAATACCTCTGATGACACAAGTGCTCAGCCTTCAATTCAGGCACAACAAAAAAAAAATCTTTTTCTTTTTAAACCATCTCTCTGGTTCAAGTATCTTCATAATTATAACTAAAAAAACTAGAAAAACAAGTTAGAAACCCATGTAAAATGAAACCAAAAAAGCCAAAAATTTATTGAAATGAACAGTAGATAAGAAACCATTTGTAGGCATGCGTACAACCATATATTATTATTTCAACAGAATGCAAATAATGCCACAATGTTAATGTTTCTACTTACAGGCTAGAAGTTAAGATATTGCTCTGAAAAAAGATCAGCTCAAAAATGCATACACACATACATATACAAACATCTTTGTCCTCAAAGGTGACCTTAAAGAGTTTCATATATCTCTTCACAAACATTACTCAGTTTGAATTCTTTTAATTTGACAATGATGTGTGATCAATCAATACTAATATCTTAAAAGGAGGAATCTGTTAAACCATGATAATAGGAATTTTCACCAACCAACTAATGACCAAATCGAAATTCAAAAAAAGGATTTTACCAACAAATTTAAATTTTAAAAAAAGAAAAAAAGAAAAAAGGAAGATGTGAAATTTGCCACAAAGAGATACAAGTGAGATACCTCTCTATCTCCACAATTAACACATGGATGCACAGGCTTCCCATTCTGACTGCAGTATAAAGAAACCAAGCCTCATCAATGTTCTTTTATAGGACAAAAATCATCTATCCAAGCATGATAATAAAAAAAAAAAAAAAACTAAAGAACACAAGACACAATTAAAAGAATAATAAAGAAAAGCCGACATAGAAAATCTTTCAGTAATTTTCTTACGCGAGAGAAGCATTAGAAGCATCCGCTCCAATGCGACCAACGTGAAATACAATCTGCATCGAAATAAAGCAACCGAACTTTGAGGCTTAAACTGCATCTATTAAGAAAATGAAAATTAATACATCCAAAAACTAGGATCTAATCACGGAAATGAATTCTTATAAAAAGTGAAAATAAAGATACAAGTAGAGCAACTCTTGCGACACAACAGAAACACAAACTTAGATCAGAGTCCACAGTCTGATTCATATCAATAATGCGCAATCAACTCTTTAACAGAAAAAGAAAAGGAAAAAATAATTTCCTCATCAATATCTCGGAGGAATTCAACTTGTAATCGCAATAGTACCAAATGAGAAGGATTCTTGAAGAACATACATAAATTCACTACCATATACCAACTAGGATTAAAGGAAAAAGAACAAAATTATCCAGAAATCATCATATAATGCTCGAACATGAATCGAAATTCGTTACCAATAAGATGCAGAAGAGAAACAGAAGATTCAAGCTGAAAGAAATTCTTCTGCAGAGAACTTCCATGACCAGAATTGAAGAGAGATTATCAGTGACTTATCGCTTTCGAGTAGAACGACGGCAGTATCTTCAAGATTCACTTCGCCTACAATGGCCAGCGCGGGACTGTAATGGCGAACTCCATGAGAGCGCGTTTCAAAGTCGGTAGATCAGGAAAGAAAACAAAGAAAATGAAACTAAGAAATTATTACCAGGATTTTATGTATATATATATATATATATATGTATGTATATATATATATATATGATAAATATAAGATTATATTATATTTTTATAATAGATTAAATGATATTTTCTCTTCTACCATTTGAATTTCTTCCATTTTGAAGTTTATTCTAATTTATACTATAAACAAAAATAATAATAAATTAATAATTATTTATTCTAATTTGATCATTAAATTTTTTTTAAATTTATTTTTATTTAGATATATAAAAAAAAAATTAACGATTTAATTTTAGTTTTTAGATTTTTAAAATAATTTTTTAGTGAAAATTTAGTTTATTTTTCTTTAAAATTACCTCTATAAATTTTTAAAACATGTTTAACTATTTTCTTTATTTATATTTTAATTATTAATATTAAAAAAATAATTTTAATAAATATTAATTTTGAAATTTATTACGTACACCAATTTTAAATTTTAATTTACGGATTAAAATATATAATGCAACCAAATTTAGAATTTTAAAACTATAATTAAAATTTAAAAATAGAGAGAATAAAAGAACAAAATTGAAAGGTATTATGAAAATATTATTTAAACTTTTATAATATATTAATAATAAATTTAAGTTTTTTTTTTTTTTGAAAAAAATTGTTAATTATAGTTTTTATTTTTTATTTTTTTGAAATTCTGATTATACTTTTTTTAGCACAAAAATAATTTTATATTCCAACGCATTGATTTTTTTTTTTTTTTTAATCTATTCAGCTATTAATCTTGTTAGAATCGACAAGCTTGGTTGATAAATTCTATGAATATTATCATTTTAAATTAAACTCTTTACGTAAGAATTAAATTGTAATTTTTAATTGAAACTAACTTTTTATTTGATTACATAATTAAAAGTTTTTTTTTAATAAAATTAAAAGAAGTTCAGATTCAATATAATAAAATAAAGACCAAAAGCATATTTATTCTTTTTTATAAAAATATTTTAATCATTTTTAACTCTGGCAAGTGCCTTTTTTTTTTTCTTATAATGCAAATACCCCTCATAAAAATATAAAAAGAAAAACCTCACTTTAAAAGCAAAAAAAAAAAAAAAAAAAACTCTAGAGAAAAATCATTTTTACTTGACTATCGACGTCTTGACTAGTCATGATGTGATCAAGGAGGACGATACATCATCTATCACACCAATAATAGTGTTCAATAATGTCAGTTGGATGCATTAGAAAGCAAAGCTACATTGGTGTCAATGTGTCAGTGTCAAGGCTTAGTGGGGCCACGATGGGCCCTGAGCCATCCCGACGATATCAAGGCTCGAGATGGAGTTTTGATGAACGACTCTTGAGTTAAGTCCGTAAGAAGCTAAGATGTAAGCTCGCCAAGTTTGGTGTCAATCAGACACTCGACGGACGCTCCACGCTGGTGTATGATTCCTCGCCAAAAAAGACATGCATCGGTGGGAACTGAAAATGGTCCAAAATGGTGCCAGCTCTCCACCATCTTTGCGCCATGTGGCCTAATTGAGCTACCTTATGACACATGCGTGTGTCGTAGTGTGGGCGAGCGCTTGAGTGTCTTGGGCGGCTTCCTTCAATAATTAAAATTCGAGGACAGTGTCGGACGACACGGGTGTGCCGACATTGCGTCCTTGTCCATGGAACGAAGGTTGATATATATATTGAGTGGCGACTCGCCCTCTCGTGTTGGATTCCCGTGGGCTGAATGGATGCGTGTGCGAGCATATAAGCATGACCGAGATCATTCTGATGCGTATTCGATGAAGCATAGTCGAGGCCTTGAGAATCTCGCTTAATGACCCGATGAGCCACAAAGTATGGGTGATTCAAGTATGAGGCTTGAGGTCCTCTCTATGGATAGCCATGATGAGCGTGAGATCATGACGCCGCACAAGTCGAAAAGTGCGACTGTGACACATAGCTCAGCTGACACTAGTGATGCATTAGCATCCACTCGATCAGTGGTTTGAATCTCCGTAGTGCCATCTATATAGGGTTTGTTGTCCCCCTCCCCAACTTGTACTAAAAAAAAAGGAAAACTCTACACATAATTATAAAAATATTTTTTCTTTTACAAATCGAGGCCAAGACTCAAAACTTTACTAAAAATGTTTTTTTTTTTTTTTAAATCATTTTTGTTTTTTATTTTATACTACTTCCAAAATAAATTTATTCAACTTTGAAAAATGAACTGATCAGTTAATTAACGAAAAACCAATGTTACATGTGAAAATTAATGATTTAATAGATGTCATACAATCTTATGAAAGGAATAGTTTCAAGATTATACTAGCACGCCAACCCAAAAAAATACTATAATATAATGAAACATGGATGAAATTAAATGTCACTCATATTTAATGATATCACTATAGTAATTGGACACGACTCAAAAAAAAAATAAAATAATAAATAAAGTGGTCATGTTATAAAATATAAATGTTTGATTTTTTTTTTAAATTTGTGTGGATTGGAAAAGCATATGGACTTTCATCAAATACAATCAATTATTCATTAACGAATTGGATAATTAAATTAAACCGACGCATTTTTAGAAAATGTTTTTAAAGCTTTCAAACTGATATGAAATATATTTAATTGGCAATTGGACAAAGTTTGACTAAAATTCAATAATATAAATTGTTCTCTATCAAAAAAAAAAAAAAAAAAAAAAAACTATATACATATAAGTGGTCGGAAGAACTTTTTGAGATTTATTGCATTTTATTCTATTTTAAGATTTGTGGATGAATTTTTAGAAAACCAATTTTAATAATTATCCTTAAAAAAAAAATTGAAATATTATTTAAAGTTGATTCAATAATATTAATAGGTTTAATACAATCAAAGAAAAATATGAAAAAAATAAAAATTTATAGAAGTTAATTTTTTTTAAAAAATAATAAAGTAAATTATCAGACCAAATTTAAGTTTAAAGATCAAAATCGAACAAATTTTAAAATTTAAAAACTAAAATTAAATTTTTAAAAGTGAGGGAATTAAAATGGAATAAACCTCAAAATTATTTGTTGTTGGGGAAGAACACAGCAAGGGAATTTCAAAGAGAGAAAAAGAGGAAGAAGCATTTTTAACAGAAGTTAACTTTATTTAAGAGCAGGGACTATTTTTAAGCTTTTTAGATAGTCGAGGGACTAAAATCAAATTTTTGAAAGTTGAGGGACAAAAATGGAACAATGAACATAATTGAGGGACCAAAATAGTATTTTAAGATCAAATTAAATGATCACATATATCTAATTAAAAAGAGGTTCATCATTTTTGCTCTCTTTTTGTTCTACAGATAACACTTTTAAGCAGAAAATAATAACAGCTGCACTTCAAATATCAAACAAATTTGAGAATCAAGTAAACCAGAACCTGTCCTAATTTCCAACATCCACAACCTAAGCAGTACTTAATTTACATATTAATGTGTATTTTCTGCCAACAATCTTACAAGAAAACAAACTTCAATCTAATAACTATAAGAAACATATGAATTAAGAAATGAGAGTGAGATAAGAAAATCAGTTACCACTGAAATCTATCAAAACCTGGGTGGTGTTTGATTTGCTTGGTTTCCATACTGCTTCACATGAAGTGGAGAATTATAGTGAAGAGGCTGATGAGCGTTCCGATTTGACGCTAGTTGAGAAGCACGGTTTCCGGTCGGTTTATCATCCGTAGCTTTGATCTGTTCCAATGTCTCGACGACCTCTTTCATTGCTGGTCTGTTCTTCTGTTCTTGCTCGATACATTGTAGAGCTAGTTGAGCCACTTGGAATGCGGACCTCGACGGATATTTTCCTTCGAGGCGAAAGTCCATAACGTTTTTTAGCTTCCTCCTCTGTGATAAGTATGGTTTTATCCAATCCACCAAGTTTTCTTGACCGGTTGGACGGTTTTCATCAAGAGCACGTAAACCGGTCAGCATCTCGATTAGTACAACTCCAAAACCATAGACATCACTCTTGACGTAAAGATGTCCTGTGACATAATCATTGTCGTTATTGTCAACTCGAAAAGTTATAGGAGATAAACAGATCCAGTTATCGGCCAATTTTGAAAGCTTTTATCCTACCTGTGCTAACGTACTCCGGGGCAGCATAACCATGCGTGCCCATAACTCGAGTCGTCAGATGCGATTTACTTTCTGAAGGACCTAATTTTGCCAAACCGAAATCCGATAACTTTGCGGTATATGACTGCAGGCAAAGGCAGATTCAGTTTACCACATAAAAGGAAATAGCAGAATATTGGAAGATTAAATTCATGCATAAATTCATAAAAACTAGAACTTTACCCCATCAAGTAGAATATTTGAAGCCTTGAAATCTCTATAAATTACTTGCTTGTCTGAAGAATGCAAGAAGGCCAGCCCTCGGGCAGCGCCTATGGCAATCTTAAGCCGTACATCCCATTCTAACGGCGTAACTGCCGAACCCCCTACATTTCACAGAAAGGTTGTTTCCATGAATAAACTAAGATTCAGAGAGTAAAAATGATAATAATTAGTGAAAGAAACACTATAGCATAAACTTTTTCTTTTAGTATCTATGAATGTCCGGGTCAGCTTACGCAGAAAAATCAGAGCATAATATCATCAAATAGTTTTCTTACTTCCAAATAGATGGTTCTCCAAGCTTCCTTTTTGCATGAACTCATAAGTAAGGAGTAGCTCATGCTCCTCCCAACAGTAACCCAACAACTTCACTAAATTTGGGTGAGAAAGAGTTCCCAAGAAGCCAACTTCTGACTGCATAATCAACCAGACAAGGTTATTATATGAAAAAAAAAAAATCAAAAGGTCTGGAGAAAAATTTCTAGTATCAACTGTAACTGTCAAAATAGAAAAAGTCAGGTAACAAATTGATCGATTCATGAGAGGACAATTCTGGTGGCCTAATCTTAACCATGATTACGTGTCGATCTAAAGAAGTTGATAGAGGTTGGTACTGTATATATTAACATAACACAAGCAAAAAAGATAGAAAATCATAAACGTTTCCAACAGAGTGAAGTAGTTCATAGGGCCCCATCCCATACTTAACGCAATCTGTTAGACCATAGGTAGTAAGTAGTTTTTGGGATATTAATATTTTATGTACAAGTGCATGGTAGTAATTAGGTATTATTGGTTGTGCTTAAATAGGGAAGTTGAGCTCTTGGAAGGGCATGTATGTTTTGAGTTTAGTCTTGGTTAAAGATTTTGGGAGTCCTAACCCTCTCGAATGGCTACGGGGTTGCAACGTCCGTTATTTATCTTATAGGATCGATCTTTTGAGTTATCATTTTTGGTGTTCTTTTCCTGTGATCGTTAAGGCCATCAGTGTCTAAGCACAATCCCCTCTAGAATTTCCGTTGACAATTCTAGTAGCTCAATCTTGCCTAGTTTAAAACTGATTTATGGTAGTTGTCACTGCCAGAGGTTAGCAATGTATCAATGCTACAAACATGAATGATGGAAATCACATTAAGGAGTTGTTTGGAATGTTGAAAACAAAATGTTATCAATTTTTTCACTACTCAAAATCTATTTGGAATTTGGATGGTGTTTTTCTTAAGCCGTTTTCAGTCGAGTTGTACTCAAAGAGCACTTTGATGGTTCAAATGCACTTGAGAAATTCGCATTTGAGTTCACATAAAACTCTACCCAAGAGGAAGTTTGGGTTGAGATTTTAAGAGTATTTAAAATGAGGATTTATTTTGAGTATTTAGAATTAATGATTGTAGTCAAAAACTTGTTTGGATGTAGTTTTTAAGAGTATTAGAATTAGTATTTAGAATGAAGATTTATTTTGAGTATTTAGAAGTAATGATTGCAGTCAAAAACTTCTTTGGATGTAGTTTTTATGAGTATTTAGAATGATGATTTATTTTGAGTATTTAGAAGTAATAATTGTAGTCAAAAGCTTGTTTGGATGTAGTTTTTAAGAGTATTTAGAACGACGATTTATTTTGAGTATTTAAAAATAATGATTGCAGTCAAAGGGTCGTTTGGATGTAGCTATTTAGGAGTACTAAGTAAATACTAGTTCGAAAATTTCAATCCAAACATCCCCGGGACCGGAGTGAATACCAATTTCTTTTATTATTTATCCTTTTGATTAGGTGGCTTCAGAAGTTACTCTAAGATTTATGCTCATTGTCTACTACACAAGTTCTCAGCCTCACTCATCCTAGGGGCCACCTCTACGAGACAACAAAAAGTTAAAGCTAACAAGTCCACAACTTGGAGCTTGGACACTTGAACCTATCAGGTACAGAGAACAATCTCCATATAGGAATCTTTTCCATTCCGTTTCGATCGAGATAGTTAATTCGAGGAGATTTTAGAGAAGAGAGAATTCGTCTTCATAACAATATAATTACCTCCCATTCCTCAATTCCTTGCAAGCTATCAGATTTCAACTTTTTTACCGCAATAACCATCGAACTTCCTTTTTTTCCCACGCCCTTCTCCTCAAGCCAACCTTTGTAAACCTTGCCAAAACCTCCTTCACCAAGCATTGCTTCAGCTCTGAAGTTTTTGGTAGCAGCTTTGAGCTCTGCCAAACTATACTCCCTCAAGTTTGGAGAAGGCAAAATCTGGCCGTTCGGAAAAGCTTCATCTCCACTTGCTGCAGAGAAATTACTGTACTTGGAGATGTTGCTGACCGTTGATGATGTTGTCTGACTGGTTGTCTGGGATACCACTGTTGCAGATTTGAATCATGTTAGTCTTGGATCAAAATTCAGTTGAAAAATCCAACCAAACACTCAAACTAGAAAACTCCAAACAGATTAAACAAATAAACACTCATGGAAAGAGAGGAAAAGAATATGAGAAAATGTTTCCACCTCATAGATTGAAAAATTATACAAAACACAAATAACTCTGAAGGACTAAACCATCATGAAATGATTTAGTGGTGAAGAAGGCACTGAGTAACTATGAGGTGACACGTTCAATACAAGATGATCACCTATTTAGAAATTAATCTCCTATATATATCTTTGACATCCAAATATGGTAGGATTAGATAGCTAGCCTCGTAACAAATAGTCAAAGTTTGTGTAAGTTTGTCTGGACACACACGGATATCAACAAATAAAACTCCAAGGAGTAATTAAAAGAGACCCCATGATAAAGAACATCAAACTCAAAAAGCTAAATGAGCAAAAATCTGCAGATAGTAAGAACAAACTTCAAAACAGAAGTAAATAAGAACAACAAAAAGTCCAAGACAATGAACAGATATAAAAAAAAGAGCAGCTGAAAATTACCTGAACTGAAATTGCCAGTAGTATTAGGGGTATGGTTATCAACTGGAGAACCCCAACAAATCCCCATTTCTCTCTAATTCTCTCTCTTCCTGTTGGAGCACAAGAAGGAAAAAAGAAGCTAATTAAGACAAACCCTAATGAAATAAAATAAAAAGAAGCCAAAATTCTCAGTCAACAGTTCATGTCTCCCCCAGTCCCACCTGTACATATTTTGATCAATTAATTCAGAAATTTCTCAATCAAATGTGATCCGATGATCGCGGATTTAAGGGCAAATACAAATATATGAGAAAATCAACACGATGAAACCAAATGCAGTGGAAAATCAAAATAATAATAATAATAATAAATTACAGGAAGACTGAGTCGCTGAAATTGAAAGATGTGGGGACTGAAGAAGATGACATCAAATTGAAAATCTGTAGGGTTGTTCAAAGTCAACTGCCGTGCATGATGGTTGTTTGATTTCAATCAAACTAGGTGAAAAATTGAATTCAAAGATAACGAATAAAGTAACAGAGAATTGAGAAATGATGAATAAGGATGTAAGTTACTTGAATTGTGGGGTCGAAGGGTTAGGGCGTCGCCATTTTCCGCCATTGAAGGCCACGCCATTGACTCCTCCAGAAAGCCAACACATGAGGCAGTAGCTCGATTGTTGGCAGATGGTTTATTTATTTATTTATTATTATTTTAAAATAATTTTAGAGATTATACAATCATTTTAATGGGAATTCAAACTAATGGTCTGGTGGCGGGGAGATCAGATGAACAGAGAAATGATCTCTACTCACCATTAAACTTATCAAATTATGTATCGATCATTAATTTTCTCTTATTTTTTTT
Source organism: Cyclanthera cordifolia (assembly GCA_037832605.1). NCBI lineage: Eukaryota > Viridiplantae > Streptophyta > Magnoliopsida > Cucurbitales > Cucurbitaceae > Cyclanthera > Cyclanthera cordifolia. The sequence continues at coordinate 6,750,935 of JBBMEG010000001.1, read as the reverse complement.
ATTTTATTGTAATTTTTAAAAGACTTGCATTTTTTTTTTCTTTATTTATTTTTTTTCCTTATTTTCACTTTTGGTCAAGCTAAACATGTCTAAGTGTTAAATTCACTAACTTAAGAGTAAAACTTACCTCGTTATTATTGACTTTCAAGTATTTATAAATTAATTAATTAAATATATATATATAACTTATGAATTATAATTTATAATTCTCAACACTCAAAAGTTGGACAATGTAAATGACTTGTCAAATTAAAATTAAAATTATTGTTGTCTTTGTCTAAATTTGTGTCCTGGGAAACATATTCAGTAATAAAACTTCTAGATGACAACTTTATTACGAACAAAATGACATTCAATCTCAACATGCTTAGTACGATCATGAAATACATGATTATTTGCAATATGAAGAGCAGACTGACTATCACAAAACAATTTCATACTTGATGATGCAAAACACCGAAAGAAACTAATAATGATTTCAATCATTTTAACTCATAAATAGTAACAGACATTGCACAATTATCAAATAGATTATACACAGGTCTACTATTAAATGCTAAAATATTAAGATATGAAATCGCGAGGCTTAAGATGGTATAGGAGCAACAATATTGTTTATGCTTAAGTGAAATCAAGCGAGATACAATTAACGACTTAATGTTATGAATGAATAGTTAAGAACAACATGATAAACTCAAACATTATTTTAGAATATGGATTTCACGAGAGGAGAATATGAAGTTAAAGAACATTATTCTTAAATGTTAAGAATGAAAATTGTGGACTTGTTGACCCGTATCATATGTTGTGACTATTCGTACTTGTTGATTCATGCAAAGCTGATAAAGATGACGAACTTGTAGGCCCATGTGATATCGATTACTTGATTTTTTTTTTTTATATATATAAATATATTTGGTGGATTTGTTTCCTACATTCATATTGTAGGCTTGTGGTTCCTTATAGGACGTTTTATATCACATAATCATATCGTGAGCTAACAGGTTCTTATACAAGGGTCATTTGTTACCGTTACATTATTGTTTAATATCTTTATTTTGCTTATGCTTGTAGCTAATAATTGATGGTTAGAATGTATATTTTTAATATTAATGTTTGTATTGTAACGATGGATTAAGATAAAATAATTAAATTATTATGATATTTATAATGATTTTATTAAGTATCCCTCGTGTAATGTCATCGTTAGTGGCTTCCTCACTAAGTTTTTCAAAACTCATACCAATCTTTTTTTTAAAATCGGAGTATGTCGTGGTGGTTGATTGAGACGAGCTGAGAAGATCATGAGTATTCTCGACACTCTTATTTTTCCAATAATTTTAGAGTTATATAATTTACTTGGTTTTTCGCACTAGTTTTAGGAAAAATCTTTGTAAATGTCTTAATGGGAATCCCGCAAAAATTCATTTATTATTACTTTAATGCAAATTGATTATTTTTCCAAAAATCTCCGTCTAGTTTATTAAAGATGTTTATGGAGTAAAATATGCATGTTTCGTAACTCCCGCGCGCAGGGGATGTTTGT